>WSUA01000029.1:9744-27673 GCA_019633455.1 Tulasnella sp. 419 | reverse complement strand
ATGCGTAGAGAGTAGGGTTCCAGTAAAGAGTTCAAACAAGAGGATGTAGCGGTTATTTGTTGCGACGTAAACCACTGGTAAACGTTCATGGAGGAGAATTCCGACAGGGTAATCTCCTGGCTCGGGATACGGTATTTCCACCAGGACAGGTTCGAATGGTGGAACAGGGCAATGCTTGTCAGGCTGTAAAATGCGAAGGGACATCTAAAGAAGCCAGAGGTGAGAGAAGGTAAGAACGCTCACACATGTACACTCACCTTGTTACCGGGAACATTGTTTGCGATGACCAACAAATCCATCGGCTTGTTTCCGATGGTCGTCCTTGCAATGGTACACGATAGACCTTGGTATATCCGGCTTCCCCCTGTAAGGGCATCATAACACTGCACGTATCCTTCCGCGGAAATTTCTGCTATTCCCGGTTCACCGTCATTCGGTGGCTCTCTCTCGTCATCGATCGATGCGCCTATCATAGCCCACCACCTTTCATCTTCGGAAACGTGGACCTGCAATGACGTCCTCGCTTGTTGGATTTCTGACATCGGGGTCAACACCAACTCTGGCAGAGAACTGGTTTGTTCCCATCGGTATACGTCACAGTTTGCGAGACAGTAAACGATTGCTGTTTGGTCAGCAGTCCAAAGCAGCCATATCACGGCGGTTTCGTGTGCGGCTTCACCAAGAATAGTTTGTGGATCATTTAGCGCTACAATCCGAATCGTTGACCCTGAGGGAAGCACTCGTCAGAATTCTGAGCGCTCGCTATAGAAGCAACAAATAACCTACAAGGGTTATTGGGGAAGTAGATTACTCGGGATTCGGTGGCAACTATATTGGCTTGTGTTGCGATAGGAAGCTCTCGAGCTTCTCCAGTTGTGACACAATACGCAACCACCTTATCGGGATCAGATAGGGTGATCATTCCATGATTCACCGTTGTTGACTAATTGATTCTCGGGGGTTAGTGATATTATTCCGAGTCAGCTTTAGCACCGAGAAACACTTACAAAGCGGAATTCTCTACAGTCATACCCCATTTTCGACGAAAATATCGTCTCCACCTTCAAAAGTCTCAACCCTTCTCGCAAGCTACACTTGCAAAGAGTTGAAGATTCTACAGCACCTCGAGGAAAGCAATCGGACTCACTCGGTTGCGTCACTGTCATCATCAGATAGTGAGCCTGATTCGAGTATTTCAGCAGCTCTCATGGCGTAAGATAAATGAAACGTGTGGGTTTGCTACTAATGTGCGACCTGGTGCCTTGTGAAGTGTGTATCTATAGAAAAGCATGGCCTTTGCACAGTGTATGCATCCACCAGGCTGTTACGCGTCGTACAGATAAGGACACAAAGGGGCGAGCCACGCTTTTGACGGTTGGCGTATTCTCGAAGAATGATAGGGGAGTACAAGTAGCGCTGCCCTCTAAACGCCACGCGCCAATCCTTTTGCGAAGTGCCCAACGGGTCCGCGGAAGCCGTTAATGTAGGAGGTCAATGTAAGAATTAATCGAGGTACAAGCAAATGGTGGAATCGTACCTGCCGTAGTGACTGGATCACACTCCACGGTGCCTTGCTGACGGCCCTGGAGGCACACTCTTTGGTCTCAACCTCAATCTTAGTAAAAACGCCTTTTCTCGCGGTTTGGCGACACGTGATATTAGTAATATCTTTCGATTTCGACATCTCGGTCAGAAGCGAGTTTTCTCCGAAAAATTAGCATGGTTAACAACTAGTGCATCGAGCCTGGCTGACGTGAACGATGCAATTCAAAGTTGAGATAGGTGAAGTGTATGTATAGCTCGCCGCTTACACATTGCCTCCATGCAGCTTGCATTCCCACTGCGTGATTACCCACGCAGCTCATGACGAGGATCGTGTTTAATTACTACTATTAGGGTACAAGGCGGTTGAATGATGATGAGCTATCTATTGTCAGCTTATTGATGCCCATAACTTATGAACTCATATATCCGTGAAGGGATACCGCGGCCCCGTAGGCAAGACAATCTTCCTGCATTCACTCGTCAATGTGCAGGGGTGTCCAACTTCTTTTCGGCGTAGCCATTTGTCACGAAGTCTATGCCCGAAGCTGAATACATTGAACGGAGAATTTAGCTTTGAGAGAATGGCCATCAGTGTCACCCGACTGGGCGTTGCCGGAATTTCTGGATGTGAACTTGTAGGGTCGCAAAGGGCTTGCTCAATGTCAGGCAGTCCGTGAAAACCAAAAGTACCGAGAATCGACTGTTGGAGGGTTGTACATTATGCGTATTGATATTCGGCCGGATGTCTGTCGCTCCTGTCAGCGGCTCGAACTCCAAAAGGCAATAAAATACTTTGAAGTCGGGCCTCTACATTATTTCAACTAGTGCGGATGAACCTATAGGGTGGAATCGTAGCCTCATATCATGGAGTGGGTCATTCCGCTAGAGTGGGACCTGATTGACCCGAGTTCATGGGATACCGGCGGCAAAGGCCAATGGAAGAGAGAGCGATCAGAAACAAGCTTGAAGGCGATATACTCGCATGCTATCAGACAAATTCACTGAGGTAGAGTGAAAGTCTGCGCGATAGTCAATAACGAATGATTCTGACAGAGGCACATATAACGAACTTACGGAAACTTCAGGAGTGATCATCTGACCTTTGGCTACAGCTTTTAGCCACGAGGGTATTACGAAGGTTGACTGTGACAAAGCTAGTACAGCTGACCGTATACCTGGATGAGGTACTGGGACCACGTAATGAGGGTGCTTCAGAATCTCCCAAAGGGGAAAAGGGTCGTTTGCGGGTTCAAATCAAAGCAAGGCCGTATGATTCGACTTCGCTGGTGCATCGCTGGCAATTCCCAAGAAGGGAAATCTAGTGGGAACCACATCGTTCCAATCAGACTTGCGTAATTCCGAATGTAAATGCGTGAAAACACAAGGCAATGTTGATCAACTCCCTCCTAACAAGACGAAAGTATGAGTCAATAGCTATTGTTCCATGCCCGAATCACTTCATAGCGACTAGGTAAAGCAAACTCCATTGGCCACTAGGTCCTGAGAGATGTTATTTAGGACTTGTTGACGATATGCGCGGAGTGGTTAATTGTAGTATGGTCGCAACCTTCAAGCCGATAATAGATAAACTTCGTGCAGGATTTCCCAAAGTGGTCTTGTTGAACCAGCTCAAAGTGGAGAGGTGTACACCAATGACGACACTATGAACCACATACTTGCGTATTCTTTGCTCTATGAGTACTGCGATGCCCAAGACAAAACCCAGATTAACGTTATTGTCCCAAATGGCTAGTGTATCGATGTGTCTCAGAGGGCTGAGAATCACGAGCACAGTTTTGCGAGCCCACGATAAAGGGGAAGCTGCTGATGATCGATCTGCGTAAAGGATTTAAGGCCCCGCGGAGAAAGATTTAGTTGCGAGGCTCAATCCTGTTGCAAAATTGAAGGGAAACAGGATCAATTACAAGTTCCGGGTGCATGTGGTGATATATTTCTGTAGAGTTGTCAAGAAATGACAGCCAAGTCGGCAAGTGGCGAAGATTATGGCAGTTGTATATAACGATAGAATCCCTATATTAGTTGAGAATTAACCGTAACAACGCCGGCCAGGGCGATATGGAGAGCCTAATGGTAGATGATAATGATCATATCTCCGGATTTTGGGCACCCAAGCCTGAACGTGCAGTGAACCGCGAGGCAATCGTGGCTCATGAAAACGTCGTGGATGTCGATGCACACGACTAAAATAGGCGGAAATTGACTGCGCCACGTCGCTTCTTTGGACAGAACGAGCGACGGAGTGCCGATCCCGACGTAAAAGGAATCAAGAACGACGCGAAAAGAGTGTTGTGGATGGTCATGGGCATCAGTGATGTGATGTATGAAGTGCGAGTTTAAGGTTTAGCTCGTAGGAGAACCGTGCCCACAAGTCACGCTGACCCGAAGAAATGGCAAGTAAAATAGACCTTGCATTGGGACCCCGGACACCGCTGAATGGAGAACTGTAACACGCGGTGGATGAAAGCCAATCAGAGGCTGAGAAAGCGACGAAGATTGCCCAAAAGGATGAGCTTAAGGCCTCTTCAGGGAAGAGTAGTGCAAGGGGGATTTCAGATTCCCCTTGTTTCCTGCTAATTGCGATACAATCGCGTTCGCACTAATCCGGCCTACGAATAGCAGTGCAAGTGACTGGCTCTCCCACGTCCGTTTTGATCAAGAACGCTTATACCAGAGGCCCGTTCTCCTTCCACCTTATTTTGTGAAAAACCACTTGCTCCCGTCTTTCTCCAATCCCCCCATGGCTGATCAGTCTCCCTCCTCAGCTCATTCCTCGTCGGCTGCTCACTTGCAATTTCAAACCCTGCAACAACCTTCAACGGTTCCTATCCCCGTTGATCCATCGGGCCCGATGGAAACCATGATCAATGATACGGCGGACAAGCTCAACAGACTGCTGAACGACGTCAACGAGATGTCGAACAAGGTGAGTCCCCATGTTTTTCTGACACGCATGAAACCAACACACTCTCTATCACAAGATCACCTATTTGCGAGACATTCGTCCACAAGCCCTGCAACTTCTCGCGAGGGCTGACGCTGCCGAAGAGGAAGCAAATCGACTTGAGATGGAACGAGCGAGTCTCGAGAAGGAAGTTGAGCGACTCAAAGCTGTGGTGATGCGCATGGAGGATATGCGCTTTTCGACTAAACAACTCACAGATCAAATGATGGAAGACACTGCTCAGCAAATGCGCCACATCTTGGAGAACGGAAAATCCATTGTGCCTCGGGTGAGTTTCGATCTAAGCTAACAGACATCCCTACGACATGCAGGCCTCTGTGTCTCGCACCCGATCTTTCGTTTCCCCTTCTCCGGGAAACTAAAAGGCCTTTCGGCCCTTACTCCCATCATTTATCCTATTACTCCGACTTTCAAGCTCAGTTGGATCTCTCATCTTTTCAATTTTCAATTCCCCCCGCTCTTTTCCTTTTTTGTATATTAAATGGGCGTTGCCTGACAAATTTGGTTCTTGTCGTTTTCCCGCTTAGCACCCATCTACGGTGAGGCTCAACATCAAGAGATCGCTTCCAGAAGACATTACAGCTGAAGGTCCAGCACAGGTATTCAAGATACCAAGGCGGGAGTCCGGGGTGCGTCTTCATCGATAATCAATCTTTTCCACGTCAACCTGCGATGCTTATTCCAATTCATTTCCTCGGAATCCATTTTAGGAACCCCCCAATGTGACGGGTGCCCCCGCTGTTGCCAGGCCATCATCAACATCAAGTTCTCCAGCTAACAAGCCGTTTTCACCAAGTCGTTCTTTGTCACTTACTCCTTCTGCAATCACTGGATACCCTTTACTATCTGATTCAACTCGAGCTACCCAACCTTGTAAGTTAGGTTTCGCTGTCGATACTCAGCCGTCAGAATTTCAACCCTGCTTATCGCATGCTCTATCCCTGGGATGCTTACAAACCTTGTTTTTTTTCTCTCTTCCTCACAACTAGCATATATGGATATACCACAACTAACTGCGGCTTCGGCACCGAATCAACAATCTTTATCACTGCAATCCATCCCACAACAAACGCAACCATCACCACCGCTTCTCACGTCTTCTACATCAACGCCATCCGCGACTGGCCCATACTCCTTATCATCTGTTCCCCAACTTGCCTCATCTCCTCCCCACACTGGTTACGGATCTGGAGTAGCACCGACGGGATTTGGTTCCTTCCCACCCAATTCTGCCCTCTACCAAATGACAACATCCTCTTCACTAGCTTCAGCCCTGTCATCCATCAAGACTGAGTCTCAGAGTTTTGATGAATCGACAGGGGATGAGATAGGAAGGGATGTTCTTTTTCGGTGATCACGGGGTGAACCGGGGTCTTTGATGGCCTCAGGTGTGCAGATTGAGTTACGCGGCGAAGGATGTGTAGAAGTCGAATGCAGAATCCCACTCAAATTGAACCAGGGGTGAATGAATAGGGTCACCACTATGAACCGACCAAACAAGGAAGGTCCCACAATCGAAAGCCTCAGCTTCTCAAACCACGAAATGATCAAACTTCAAACAAGGAAACGATGGGTTTACTAGATTATTAATTGATGAATGGCTTGCTCTTTTTCTTCTCTTCTGGTTAGTTCGATATATGGAAGCAGTCCCGGACTACTCGCGACGCTTATTACGTTGTGTACCAGGTGATATTGTATAGTTTAACGTCACGGGTCGTCGTTGCCTTTTCTTTATGCTGTGTTGTTTTCATTCGTTATCTTCTTTCGCATTTTTTTCATCAAACTTTTTAAAGGGGTTTCGAGGTGTTGATGATATTAATTGTCATTGTACATGATTGTATGGGTACGTGACTTCGTCTTGGCGATAAGTAATGTACAGCTATTTCTTCTCTCATCTACCCTATTCGGTAAGGGTTATTTGTGAGGCTTTTAACCTTCTAAATTGCGTCATGAACGTCACTCGTGACAATGGACCCTAAGCTGGGTGGCTATGGTTCTTTTTTCTACCACAACTGTCATCTCTTGTTTATACTCCATGCGATGCGCTCGTTGTTAAACTTCTTGCTAGGGGCTTCGGCTACCTCTTATTGGCCAGTTGACTCGAACCAGGTCAATCTACAGCCTTCTCCTCAAAGAGCGATAATGAGTGCCAATACTCAGTTTGAACTGAAATCGTCAGACAGCTCCAATGCGCCAGTGTTCTCACCGAGGGATATGCTGAGTCTTCCAAGGCCAGGTGTTGGTGTTTCCAACCCGGACAAGGAAGACTTGGTGATTGTGCCAGTGTCGGAGCACTCGTTTGACAAGAAAAAGTGAGTTGTGCATATACTCGCGGCAGTTCACGGATATCACTCATTTGCATGTTTGAATCAGGACCACTAAGACCATATACATTGCGCCACTGGACTCAACTGATACACCCGTGGAATTCCCTGTCGTCACTGGAGGAGAAGCGTTTTGGCTGGATGACAGAACTTTAGCTCATGTCGTCGGCGACCAAGTTTACGCCGTCTCCCTGGAATACAAGACTAAACCTTCTTCGTCATTGACAACCCCCAAGCCTCCTTACCTCGTTGGACGCTTCCCATCGGGTACTTCCCCTAGTAACTTCAAGTTTACCGGAACCAAGAAGGTCCATACGACGAATGCTCAAGAGGACGTGGAGCATTTACTCGTGTTCTCTGCACAAGTTTATGATGACTACAACCTCACGGCAATCAAAGAGCGTGACGAGCTTTGGAAGAATCGGGATACAGATGCACTGGTATTCGACGAGGTATACGTGAGGCACTGGGATGAATATGTTGGTCCGAAGCGACCATCGCTTTTCAGTGTTAAACTTGGAAAAAACAAAGATGGCAACTGGGAACTTGGAGATGAATATTTCGCACCTCTGAAGGGAACTAAACATGTGGGTTGCATCTTCGTTCACGTTGTTCCGAGACACTATCTCATTTTGATCATTGGATCATAGCATACCCCGGTCGAACCATTTGGTGGAACTGACGATTTTGATGTCTCTGCAACGCACATTGCGTATACTACTAAAGACCCATCTCTTGGAGAGCCGTGGCACACTCGTCAAAATGTGGGCACTGCGTTCCTGTCCCTTCTTGATCTCATCTAATGATAAACTATCCATTAGGTATATGTCGTACCTCTGAAAGGTGGAATCGCCCCAAGACATCTAACCTCGGGCAACCATGGTGCCACTCATTCGGTCGTGTTTAGCCCAAAGGGTGACAAAGTAGCATTTACGGAGATGATTCACGATGGATACGAGTCAGACAGGGCTCGGGTCGTAATATATGACTTGATTAAGGAGGTGAGGTTCACCCTGACGGAGAACTGGGATCGGTCTGCATCGGAATTGGCTGTAAGTGACAAGTCTCGTCTAGTATTCTTTCTCTGAATCTGATCTTTGATTCCTAGTTTTCGAAAGACGGAAAGGAAATCTACATCGTTGCCGAAGAGCACGCAAACACCAAAATCTTCGTTCTTCCTGTACCAGAGACGCCCCGTAACGACGATCAGTTCTCCTCTCCCGAGACCCCCAAAGCATTGATTACCTCACATACCTCTCATGGTCTTCGACCGCTCTCCTCTGGCCAACTCGTTTACACACAAAGCAGCCTTGCATCACCCAACAACGTCTTTATCTATGATCGTCAGAAGAACGAGAGCACTCCAATCACCAGATTCGCTGAGAAACAATTGAAGGATAAGAAACTGGACAAAGGAGAGTCATTCTGGTTCACGGGTGCTGAAGGGAAGCAGGTACAGGGATGGGTACTCTATCCTCCCAGTGGCAAACCAAAGGATGGAAAGAAGCTGCCCTGTGCGTTCCTGATTCATGGTGGACCCCAGGGAGCATGGGTAGACGGATGGTCCACAAGATGGAACGCGAATGTATTCGCACAACAGGGATATATCGTCATCGCCATCAATCCTTCTGGATCAACTGGATTTGGACAAGGTGAGGCCCCAATTGATTAGATTTTGTTCCGAGATTAACGCATATGTCATTACAGAGTTCACTGATGCGATTACGGAAGACTGGGGAGGGAAGCCTTTTGTCGATCTCAAACATGGCTGGGATTATGCCCTCAAAACCTTTGACGTAAGCCTCACTCCACCAATTTGAAGTTAAGCGATAGCAAGCCTAATTCTGCTGCTTTGTGTCGCTTACCAGATTGACCCAGAGCGAGCTGTTGCAGCCGGAGCCTCGTGGGGTGGATTTGCAATCAAGTAAGTAGGGTGGATTGAATACAATGGCGAATTCTCACCTCCATAAACAGCTGGATCCAAGGTCACCCCGAGTACGGATTTAACTTTAAGGCACTCGTTTGTCACGATGGCGTAAGTCAATGAGACGATGGCATCTTTCGTGGACAATTACTCAACTTGCTTTTATGACAGATCTTTGATACTCGATATGGCGGTTATGCCACGGATGAGCTATTCTTCTTCAACCATGACTTTGGTGGAGCACCCTGGACAAAGAAGGGCCGAGAACTATCTGAAAAGCAAGTATTTCGTTTTGTAGACAAAATGTTCAATCCGAGAAGTCTGACGACTTTTCTGCCAGATTCAATCCATCGAATCACGTTACCAAGTTCTCAACACCTCAACTAGTGATCCACGGCGGTCGAGATTACCGACTGGACCAGATGGAAGGGTTATCTGCTTTCAATGCCTTGCAGTCGTGCGTTATTCTCGTTATGCTCTCCCCCAGTATTTTCTTCGGAACCTAACCCTGGGAGCTTCTTTCCTATAGCCGGAACGTTCCGAGCAGGCTGGTGCTCTTCCCCTCAGAAAATCATTGGGTTTTGAAGCCTGAAAATAGGTGGGTCCGCATTCCCCAGAACTTAAATAGAGTATTTTGTCTGACTTGAAATTGAAATTTCCTCTATCTTCTATCAACACCCGCTGTGACGGTTGAATTCGAACACGTTGCATACCTCTTTCGGCTACTGCGGACGATCTATAGCTTGAAGTGGCATCATGAGGTATTCAAATGGTTTGATCAATATGTTGGAGAAGGTGCAGGTTATGGAAGGACCTAGATGGTTGGCCATTCAGGGGTGGGGGAAATCCGATTTCATTGTCCCTCCTTCCGCATGGCTGCTGCAAGGACAATAACATCGATAAGACAATCACTCCGGCTTGATTTACAATAGGTTTGACTGAGAACAAAAGACACGTAAAATTATATTGGAATATCAAGATTGCCTCTTGGATGCACATGCTCTTCGCAAGCTTCCCTCCTTCGTGTGGAACTTTTTTCGAGATCTCAGATCTGTTGTGAAATACACTCTCAGGGCAATGAGTAACAAGAGTCCCTCAATAACGCGGTCCGAAAAACAGCATCCAATGATTGACAGTCCATGCGCCTTGGCACTGGTTTCGGAAGCAATGAATGAATTGTTGAGCAGAGAACGCTCCGAGTAGCAGAAGAGTTACAAATAATAACGTTCTAGCGTTTTGGACGCCATGTTCCCTTCTTTTTTTTTTCGTTCCAATTCAAAACCCATGGCCAAAGCGGGGGCGGAGATGTGACGTGACGAGGTTACCCGTAACAACGAGAAGGGATTCACCCCACATTGAAGGCGACCAGAGGAGCAACAAGTACGTTACTCTCATACATATTATGTGGATCATTTCGGCGATCGAATGATCGCGCTTGACTGCAAATTTCGGGTAAAAGGGCCTTTAGGTCAGTGGCAAAATTCTGGACTGCCAATTCAAGTTTATTAGTATCTGTTGATATTGTGCACTTTAGCCGATATTACGCTGTAACGCGATGCCTCTCTTGCCAGGCGCTCTCCGTCATTGCATTCCGTCCGTTACTCGCATATTGAGCTTGTAAGATGAATGAGCGGGATCTATGATCTCCGGATAAGGGGAGCGCCCGTAGTTGCTCACCCCTATTCAGGGTGAAACTCTGTCGATTGCCGCACAGGGGAGCAAACAGCGCGTTTTTATTTGTATCACCGTGATGGGAGATTTCCCGCACCGTCGGACCAATAAGCTTTTTTTGGGTGGGATTCTGACGAAACTGAATGGAGCTAGACATCTCCCCCTTATATATACACTGTGACATCTGTCTCAGCGGCTTGCGAGGTCCATCCGCCTCTTCGCTTCTTCCCTTTACCCTTCCCTCACTGTATTATCATTTCTAATTCATTATGCTTACCACTATCCGGTCATACCTTGATTTGAAGAACGGCAGCTCATTTCGACGAAACGAAAGTATGGATGATAGTGATGAATATGATGATGGTAGTGATGATTATGAGGGAGATGATGATGACGATGATGGTGAAGTCAGAGGCAAGAGATTGGTGAATCTCCCTCCAGAAATCCTCCTTCACATCGCTTCGTTCACTTCAAAGCGATCAGATCCTCGGCGGGAACGCGGTGGACTCCACCCTCTGGCAAACTCGGATATGTCCTCATTGGCAACAGCATCGCGTTCTTTACGCGCGGTTCTCCTCCCAATGCTGTTCAGTCATGTCCAAGTCACCTCCCCGAAGAGGTCAGTGTATCTGTCCCTTGTGAAGCGCAGAACATTTACCCGTGCATCAATGTTCGCAGATTAGTCTCACTTTCACAAGCCTTCGCGCACATCTTCCCTTTGATACGGTATGTGCTAATAAACCGTTTCTCCCTTGTGGATGCTTACTTATTTAGGAACTCATTTATTTCAATTATAGCAAACTCTCGATCCTAGTAGATCTCGACTTCTATGACTGCTGGATTCGCAGTCTCGATGCATTCATGGGCACCTCAGACTTGGCTGGAAATATGCCTCCATTTCATGCAACAAGCTCAGCGAACAGCGCAACGCCCTCGACCCAGTTCCTGGTTGAGTGCTTAGCTCAGGTCCTGTTACAAGTACGCCCAACCCTGCAGTCGTTGGCGTTCTCCATGTCTGCCCCTCGTTCCTCGTACAGTGGGAGTGCATGGAGCCAATTCCCTAAAACCGGGATGTGTGGCATCCCGTTTTCCCGACCTGTTACCGAAGCGCTTAAGGAAGGGTCATCTTTACCAGGGTCATCTTCGAAACCTGTGGTAGATTTTGACCCGTTGGATATCTTCCCTCGTCTCACCTCTCTTTATCTTGATGGAACCTCTGACGTTGGCCACCTTCTCCCACTAACGCCGAATCTCGGAACGTTGCGTTTGCGCATTCCTGAAGGCTTCAACGCGATTGAGTGCCGCTCCGTCATAGATTCCCTCCATCATGTTCGTAAACTCGAGGTTTTGGAGATGTGGATATGGGAGTTCGTTACTCAGGCTAACCCTGATGGAGTCAAAGTGGCTAATACACACTCAATCAGTGAAGTCTCCGACGTACCCACAAGCGAACCTATCAGTGGTGAAAGCAGAGAAGGTGCCGGTGTAATAAAGACACCGGGCGTCTCTTTATTGGAGAAGATCGGCATCTCATGCCCATGTCTGCGGGTCCTCAGCTTTCAAACTCGTAGTTTTGACTATGCTGACGGTAGCATGAAGCTGAAACCGATCTCGCGGAGAGCATTCGATTGGCAGGTAAGTAAGCTTTTGTTTGTTTGAGACCGTTTTCACTCAACCAACCTCATTTCGTTGACAGGATTTCTTATCTGTTTTACAATATTTCCCGGAGCTCGTCCAGTTGCATCTCCCAAATAGTCTGTTCGGGCGTCAAGAACGCCGACTACTCAATGCAAACAGGCGGATCGGGTCATCATATCATTCTTCGTCAATAATGCCTGGCTTCTCGGAGCGTCAGCCTTCAGTGGCGCTAAGGGACGCACTGTCCTCTCACACCCCTTACTCCCACCAAGCGGAATCCTCGACGGGCTCGTCCTCCAATCACAACGGACGAGGAAGGTCTGGTTCGCGTACATCAGAACTAGGGTCGTCCTCGGATATGACCATATTGGAGGTTTTCGAGCTTGTCCGCAGGAGAGAGCAACTAGCCTCTCAGGAGATGATTACATCTTCGCTTCAGGCTGGAGGAAGGCTCTCGCGCATATCATGGATTAGAAATGAGGACGAGAACACTGTCGCGGAATACGAGGCGACTTTTACCTCCACAGCATCTCCGGATCCCAGTACCTGGACGCTGCTCCAAGTTCAACTCTCCGATACGCCCCACAACTGCTCTTCCGACGAATACGCCGCTCACCTCTATGATGAAGACGTCTATGATTACTACATTTATGACAGATACGAGACCCGAAGCAAGCCCATATCAACCTCCTTGCTACAAATTTACTCTATATTCTCCTTTCGGCCCTCATCAAACCTAGGCTCAAGCTTTTTCAACAATAAATTTCTTTCACGGATCCTAACCTCAACATCTTCCCAAGCCAAACCTGATACTCTATCGACATTATCGAAGACGAAGCGTGGCCGACACCATCGACATTCATCCTCTACTTCTACCGTATGCCCGGCCCAAAAGCAGCCACGCCGTCTCCGCCCAAGGTCTTGCTCTCCAAATACCGAGCAACACTCAAAGCCGGTAGAACAAGAGAAACACGTCGTAGAACACCCTGTTCGGGAACCTAATGTAAGGGATGCTGTTGCCATTAGCAGGCGTATCTTTCAGATCATCATACTTTTCAGGCTGACTTTCCATATCTCAATACCCGGGTATCTGGCATACCTACTCTTGAAGAGGCTTTAGATTAGTTGGTCAGAATCATCGGACAACGTTGGAACTCTTTTCGCGATTTCTCATTATTTCCTTCTTGCTTACTCACACAGCACCCATTGTTTCTATACGTTCTTATTGCTCTACTGATTCTAGTTTTCGCATCTTGTATATCGTTCTTCTTTCTCCACTTTTCTCAAACACATCGATGTATCATACAATGACACACATCATCGCCCTTTATCCTCTTTTGGTCCGCATCTCTTCTCCGTCGGGATTCTATGCCAGCTCTTGCATCATTCTCATCTCTTTCCGTTTTTCTCAAAGTGCTGTAGCAAATTTTTCGTCTTTTTCGTTACGACTCCATTAGCTTATGATTTTCTGAAATATATTCGATCACGCAGGACTAAGTAATCGAAGTTGGTTAAGTTACTGACAAATCCATCTATATCTATTGTCAGTCTCCCTAATACCAGAATACCTAAGATTGTCTCCTCATTTATGCTGATGGGGCTGCGCGAATAAGACCGGTAGCGAAAACGACAATGGTGATGAAGAATGGTTGGTGCAACTGGAGATGAGCCATTTAATAAGGTTTAAACCGGCGTTTCTTCTTCAATTGTGCGATCTTCGCCTTATCTTCTTCGAACTTCCGTCGCATCTCCATATATTCTATTCATGACGGAGATCAGCTAGGTCTCGACCATGAAGAGAAAAGAAGGACGTACCATTTCTTTTCTTCTCGCGGACCTGGAATCGGTAAAATCCTTCCTTCTCGGTCGGATTCTTTTTCTTTTTGCTTGTAACATCAGATAAGCCTTGCTGCACGCTTAACTCAAACTTCTTGCTTGCAACTCCAACTCCTCCTCCCAGCGTCTTTCCGTGAGTTCCAGATCTTGTCACTAGCGTGAAACCGTCTTCATCTACGATGGCCTCTCCCATCTTGTATTGGGAGGCCGCGGCAGCAAGTGCAACCTTGGTGTTCGCCTTTTCATAGTCATACACCTCCAGTGACGAATCAGCATGCTCCTTCACTGCGGAGAGGGGTGGTCGGAGGGAATCATGAAGGGCAAGGTAGTGTGCTAAGCCACGCGGAGGGTTGTCTTCTACGGGCCATGTAAGCTTTTTGGATTTGGAAGGTAAAGCGAGTGCCCGGTCGAGAGAGGAGTTGTCTAGAAACACAACATGTGCAGTGTGACCGGACCTTCGGAAATGTCTAAGTGGTGGGGTAGGCAGCGGTATCACCTTCGGAGTATCTTCTTCTTTGGATATCCTTCGTTTTTTACTTTTGGGTTGGGTACCGTCCTCTTCACCGGATTCCATATCTTCATCCTCATCCTCAGCAGATGAGCTTTCTTCTAGGCCTTCCGGGTTTGGTTCCCCTGTTATATCACCTTCCTCCTCTCCATCTAAGCCTCCTAACATCCCAAATACTACTCTCTCCACCGTTCCACAAGGCTTGAATAGCACAGAGAGCTCTCGGGCAGTGGCATCAGGAGGAACATTGACAACGAATAAAGTCCGCCCATCAGGTAAAGGGGACTCCCTGGCAGACTTATGCGATCGAATATAAAGGATATGTTCCACACTGGGAGAATATTTGACAGGTAGCACGTTAAAGCCACTGATTACCTGCATCTTGATAGATGATACCTTCCATGAAAAACCTCATTGATAACAAACAAGCACAAGCAAGTGCTTTATGAGAATCACGTGTCCAGGATGTCAAAAGCACACTGCACTGAGCACTCTTGGCATATTTTCAATGCAGCAGGAATGCATATCAAAAATCTAATTATACAGCTACAACTGGGCGGTGAAGATCAATACAAAAAAAGCGGTGGCAAGAACGAAAATAAACAAAACTGCCAAAAGTCTAAGCGAAGGTGAAGGAGTGTGGTTAATTACAGGTGTTTGAAGAAAGAGGGGCGGAGGATGTTGATTCTGGAACGTAGGGAGTAACGATCATGGGCAATTGGGTACCCTTTCTCCATTCATAGCTGACAAATGGGCGAGTAATGATACTATAGACAAAAGGAGTCAGCTTAGAAGGTAGAAGTAATCAGTGTGTTTCACAACTCACACATTGACTTTCAAAATTTTCTTATCGGGGACTGGAGCAAACACAAATGATGTCACCAACGTTGCGATGAATGACTTCATTTCGATGACTGCGAACTTTTGACCTGGGCAAGACTAGAAATTGACGGTAAGTGCTTTGAAATATTGTGAGATTGCGGCATATGCTTACATGAGAGCCGATGGAGAAAGTCATAAGTCCACCCATAACACCAGGCTGATGCTTCGCTGTTTCTGGGAGATTGAACCATCGATCGGGACTAAAGTAGAGTGTTCATGAGAATGACTGGTTGTTGGACACAAAAGAAGGAACTTACTTGAACTCCCATGCATCTTGGCCCCAGACATCCTTGGATATGTTCAATCCTTCCATTGGCAAGTGAATGAATTGCCCTTTACGGATCTTCACGCCCTGCCCGTCTTCGGTTGGAATGATATCATCTTGAGCGGCGACGCGAAGCGTGCTCTGGACTGGAGGGCAGACTCGAAGCACTTCCTTGCAAACAGCATCGAGGAAGGGGAATGTATCAATGTCTGGGCATTGTGGGGAGCTGAATGGCGCATGCGGTAAAAGTTCCTCTCGCAAGCGAGTCTGGATTTCTGGATGGAGGGAAAGGTAGTACAAGGTCCAGCAGATGGACATAGCAGTAGAGTCGGATCCGACGAAGAAGAATGAATTGATTTGCGCAAGGAGTTCCTCCTCGGAGATCTTTTGTTTTTCAGACAAATTGGAACGTACTGCAGGTGGGCGACGTTAACAGCAGTTCAGTGAATAGTCAGAAGCACTCTTACTTAAAAGACTGAGAATATCCTTTTGCAAGCGAGGCTGGGCCTCCGAGTCAAATTGTGAAGAATTCTCGGCTAGGATGGCATTGCGCTTCTCCCTGATCACTTGTTCTCCCGATTGTCGGATGATCTGTTTGCTGAGCTTAACTTGACGTGTGATGTGGTTGGGCTAAAGCATCATTAGAACTCGTCTACTTCAGCATCTCCAGGACACTCACAAAGACCCAGTCAATCCAAGGGAAGTAAAGCTCGAGGAAACCTCGGATAGTTTGGCCTTTATTGACAGCAAGGTCAAACATCTTCTTGTAAGCAAGGTATAGTTCGTGATCCTCATTCTGTATGACATGGAGACGGTAGTCGAAACCTGTTTTTGGTACTGCGTCAACTTAAATCACTAAATCCCAGCAAACAAAGACGAACCTGCTTCCGCGAAAGCATCGAATGTGGCTCTCCCCACCCAATGGTTGATATCAAGGACATTATTCTCCTTGCTGATAAGACCATTCCAGCGATCACGGAGCTGAGAAATGACATGAGCAAATCTATCGTAATTGCAAAGCAGGATGTGCTCACCTCTTCCGCCTTAGCATGGAATACGGGATAAATGGAGCGCAAGACTTGGGGAGCGAAGGCCGGGTTAATGATCTTACGCTGCCGCTTGTGTTGTTCACCTGTAGCGAAATCAGCATTTAGTCGTTTACGGAAGAAACGATTGCTTACCTTCGACAAATCCGACTCCTTCCCCAAGCAGTCTGGAGAGCAATAGACGGGTTTGCCAACCTTTGGGATACAGATCATTCCTATGAGATAAGATGTAGGTGATAGCCTTGGTATCAAAGGTCAAAAGGCGCTGGTCCCACTGTGACAAAAGAATCAATATTGTACGCTCAAACGGAATGAAACAGAAGTTACGAACAAATCCGAAGCCTTGAATGCAAATATTTTTGCCATATTCGCGGACGAACTCCTCTTGTTTAACATGAGACATCATTGGGCTACCGAACAACGATATCAAGATCAAATTAAAACCGGATAGGGACAACAATGACACCACTCACTCCATGGCGTATCGCAGATGTGTTAGATCAAAGATTCGTCCTATTTTCGGTGGACCAGGGAGAACTTTCAATGGGTTAAGCCATGGTTCTACGACTGCAAAGTCGACGATGCGATACAGCACATAGGCTATTGAAGCGAGAGCCAAAGATAGGAATGGATGTTCAGTGATGGAGGTGGCAACCTGCCAGTTTATGCCACCTGTTGGAACGTCAACCTGCACAGTGGAATGCATGACGAAATGAGATGAATATGTGAGAGAGGACGCGAAAAAACGACAGCAGAATCATCTGCAATCAGCTGGTTATGTATAGTGGAAGGATGGGGGTGTCGGCACATACTCCGCTCGCCAACCTTCCTCAGAATGCGGTGGTTGTGCGCTGATTGAACCCTGAGATCCTTGTTCACATCGATCACGTGTGGGCCAAAACACGCCAAAACAATCTCATCTGTGTTCTTCGCTCTCCTCTATTCATCGCTTGTTCATGCAAGGTGTATTGTCAAGACAATAAAATAATGGAATCGGCATCTATATGACTCAAAAAGCCCTTTCCGGTTACTCATCTGCAGGTATCTACGCAATCGTTGTGTTTTTGTGCCTGCGAAAATCTAGATCTGAGATTTTCCCTTTTTCGACACACTGTGTTTTTTACACAGCGGTCAACACAATGCCTGTGATTTCACCGCGCCCTCCGCTCCTAATTCTCCTTCCCCTCGATTAATGTCTCGCCATCATCAGAGAACTTTACGTTTTTCTGCAGAGTGAGAAGCGACGTTAGAAAGGGAAAGGGGCGACGAAGTGGCGAACTGTCTGGATTGAGTTTACCTCGTGGTTT
>WSUA01000288.1:0-15269 GCA_019633455.1 Tulasnella sp. 419 | reverse complement strand
CAGCATGGATACATGAGCACGCTTATCTCACCTTGAGAGCGATATCCTTCAAGGCCTTTTCCAACACTTTACCAGACCTTCCAGCAGTTTTCTTCACTTCTTCGAGTTCCTTTGTCTTCTCTTCCAAAGCGTCATTCAGCTCCTGATACTGTTCACGCAGGTTGGCAATCTCCTCTTCTGCCTTGTCAATTTCGGCCTGAATTTCCCGCTTCGAGGCTTCCAACTTTTTGAGATTCTTTTGCTCCTTAGAAATTAGAGCCTTCAATGTCTCAAGGCGTTCTTGCGTGGCTTTGAGTTGCTCAGCCTGGAACGTTGTCCTGAACAAGACTTGGTGAGAACTAAAATAACGATTTCCTAGTGTGAACATACTGATGGTTCAACCGCGCTATTTGGCCCTGGAATCGTATACGGGCATCGTTTCCTTCTTGAGCTGCCTTCAACCGGCGTTCTTCAAATTCGCGGATATTCTTGACCTTGACCTTTCGGCAGAATGAAGCAAAGATTTTCTCATCCGCGCCATCGACTACTTCTTCAAGTTCAGATACTCTTTGGCGTGCCCTGGTCAACTCTGCCTCATTCTGCAATCAAGATTAGTACACTGTTAGAGGGGATCATCAACTGGTACTTACTTTTTGAAGCTCGGGTGTCTGCTTGTTAATTTCCTTCTGTAGATGCTTCAGCTCCTCTTTGACGCCAGTCAATCGCAGTTTGGCAGCACTCTGCATGCGGCATTCAGTACAAAGTTGATTGACCTATTGGTTAACTCACCAGATCATCTTTTGCGAGCGCCAAAGCAGACTCAAGGCGACTGATTTCGTTGATGAGGTTTTCATCGTTCTTGTTACGCGGTTTCGATTGGGTGAGTTCTCGGAGTTGGTTGGCCAAGGTATTTTGGTTGCGGCGCATCTCTAGTTATCACCATGCTTGGTCAGTATCTAATTAATCCCTTCAAGCTCAGTACGCACCTGCTACCTCTTTATCTTCCCACTTCTTGCTGCTATGGCTGCTGCGACCACCAGTGATGTTGCCACCTTTGTGAATGACTGTTCCTTCGAGAGTGACAGCTAGGAAAATAGAATATGATCAGTTGCCAATACAATTATCTTAGATATCTCGTCACACCTTTGACTTCCTGCTGTTTTTCGTAGCAAATGTACTTCGCTACCTCGGTAGTGTCGCAAACCAGTGCATTCCCGCAAGCATGATGCATCGCCCGTTCAACCGCTGGATCGAATTGGATCACATCAACTGCCAACCTAGCGCCTTTTGCAAAGCTACGGAACTTGTCATTGATGGGTTTGACCTTGATCGTGTCCAGAGGAATGAAAGTTGCTTGGCCTAGACGTTGGTTCCGGAGATACTATAACAGACATTTAATCAGAATTCAGGCTCTGCTCATCAGTAGTGATGCTGCATACTTCAATACAATCGATACCAGTTTTCTCGTGGTCCACAACAATGGCGTCGATGTTTCTTCCAAGAATGACAGACACGGCAGTTTCGTACTTTCGTTGTGTTGGCTTACACAGATCCACCACTCGACCACGGATACCTAGTCTTATGATGAGAAATGCACAATCGTGTTGGAAACAACCACATCTTACCCGGGAATAGCCTCTGAAGTGTCGCCAATGTTTCCTTGAACCTTGCTTCCTTGGCTGTTTCATGAGAATCTTGGGTTGCATCTCGGAGTTGATCGTGAAGTTTTTGGAGTTTCTCATTCAACTCTGTTTCAAGCTGCCTATCTCGATGGCAGGTTAGATGTACGATCTAGGTTCGCAGAGATACGACGTACGTGATTCGAGTGCGCTCTGCTTGAGAGTTTTCTAATTCCTGCTTCGCCTGAGCCAACTGCGCCTGAAGTTCGGTGACTTTTGCTTCACACTGAAAAAAATGATCAGGTTATTACAGCAGGATAGTGTTGTCATTTGGCTAACCTCATCCTTCCTCGTCCCCTGTGTAGACGAATCTTCGACAAGTTTGTCTTTCCTCGCTCGTGATTGCTCGAGCTTGTCTCTTTGGGATTCAATAGCTCTCAAAGTAGTTCGCTCTTCTCGTTTGAGGGTCTCAACTTGCTGACGCTCATCGACAGCCTCAGTATGTGCCTTCATCTTCCTATTTTGTCTCTTAGTTGATGCAGTATGACATGTTATCGGATAAAACGTACAATGAATGATACTCCTCTAAATGTTCCTCGCTAAAGGAGAGACCCTGTTGCTCCGCCAGCTTCCGTTGCGCCTCTTAATGAAAAGTCAGTGTCGCGTCAATGAGAGTGATGCAATAACTTACCCTCGGCAGCGCTGGCAGCTGCTTGGATCTCTTCCAGCTGCCTGTTCAACCGATCAAGGTCTTCCTTCTGCTTCTCCGCATCCTTTGTGACAGAGACAATGGTCTCATTATTTTTGTCGATTTTTCGTCTGGAGTGAGCAATTTGGGCGTCGGCTTGAACCAAGTCTGGTTGCTATATACCAAGCGTCAGTGTCGATTGTCGGGTGGGTCACGCAGAGATGGCCCACTTTGAGCTCCAACGCCTTCTCCTTTTTCTTGATAACTCGTTCCTTCTTCTGGACTTCGCCCCTCGCTGACGCTTGGGCTGACCGAGCTGCAGCAACCTTGGAATCGTGAACTGCCTGGGGCTTTGGTTCAGACAAGCACAAAAATCAAGAAACCATAGCACATACTTGTTCCGATCTGAGTTGTACGAGTTCCTTGTTCTTTGACCTGATATCTCTTGCGTTATTTTCTATAGCTTCTTCGATATGATATAATTTCCAAAGTAGCCGGTGGACAACTAATGAATCCTATAAGATCATGAGCGTGGTACATCACTGCGTTTGCAAAAAGGCTTACCCGCCGTGCGATGAGCTCCTCAAAACGCTCAGCTTCGGATTTTTGTTCTCGGAATTGCTTTATTTCACCTGCTATGCCACGGCGCTTGGCGAAATGAAAGGTAGCATTTTCGGTGGCTCTATCTTGCGCAGCTTTTGATTCTTCATAGCGATCAGCCAGTTCAAGAGATCTACGGCGAGGTTAGTAGTTGCTAGGATATGTCGTAGCATGGAAAAGACCCACCCACTGATTTGTTCTATTAGCCTGGTGAGATCTTTGGGAGATTGAGAGGCTACTGCTTCAACGTCACCCTATACATCGGATGGTAAACAAACAAGCACATATGGAGGATTCGGTTAAGATTACCTGAAACACCAAGAAGTTCTTAGCTTTGACCAAGATATTCTGTTGCTCAAGGGTTTCGTTGTATGATTGATAGCTGACAACCCTGGAGTTGATACGGTACTCGCTTCCTCCAGTGGTGGAGATACTAGATCGCGTCCAGTGGTAGCACAAAACTTCAACATACGGTACAAAGTTTCACTCACGTTCGCTGAAAATGATATTCGTTCCCATCCTGATCAAGATAAACAGCCATAACCCATGCTTTCTTTGCTGTTCCTTCCCCATCCCCTTCCTCGTCGTCATCTTCGGCATTCTCGTCGTTGTCATTCGCGAGCCGTCGTCCCCGGTAAACAAGATCCTTCAACTGACTACTTCGAAGTTGCGCGCTTTTGACACCCAATACAAAGGATATTGCATCCATGAGGTTCGACTTGCCCGACCCATTTGGACCCATTATGCTTGTGAAATTCTTGAATGGCCCAATGACCTGATGGCCACTACAATCCAAACACCGTCAACACGTCTAATCAAAGGGCGCAAAAGTAAGGGGTTGACTGACCGATAAGACTTGAAGTCGCATACTTCCAGTCTGATGATCGGCATTGTGGAGACAAATCCTTGCGTAGATGGTCAGAACTGCAAGACGCGGTTCGTTTGATTTAGGCGGCGACAAGGTCAGGAACCGGAGAGGTGTCTCCCCGAGAAACAATGCCGCGATGCGCCTTGCATATTTCTTTCACTCTATTATCATGAGTCAAAATTGTAATTGAGGAAGCTGCAGGGCAAAAGTCCAAACACCTCAAGCCAGCTAACGGATAACCAACAGCGCTCGTGTTTCTGGTCAAACGATATTACAAATCTACAGACGCATCGGGGATTTGCTATGGTCTGTACATGCAAGCGTACGCGTTTGAGCCCTCGTTCATTGGGACTTGTATTTCCAGAAGGTTGAAGGAGGAGCCTTCCTGTGCATGTAACGATCCTGTGCAATATTCACAAGGTCATGCCACTTTTGAGTCTCCATACCATCGAATGAAAATTCAGACCAACAAACTCCTGCATATGGCTCAATATCATCTGGGTGCCACTTTGCTCGAAGTCGATTCAATCCTGTATCAGCATATTGCTGGTAATTGACAGGAAGGAACATTAGCTTAGAAATATCGCTAGGACTCCAAATGTATTACCCACCTCTGGAGTGCCGAACGGGACTTGTGAAGATTTGGACCAGTCGCCCAAGTAGATGTTCACGGCTTCATTCATGTCCGGGTTTATAAGCCACTAATGGGCGATTCAATGTCAGTTTTGCAATCAACGACCGAGACCCAGGTGCTTACGTCATCGATGTCAGTGTCGCGTAGATAGATGTCTCTCTGCTCGAGCTGCTTATTCGCCGTGGCAATGAGACCGCGAACATGGCCAAGAAACTTAACGCATTCCCAGTACATCTCTTCTTCTAGTGCTTGCGGCTTCGATAAGGGAATCCTTTGATGGCCTGATGGGAGGCTCGATTTCTCAGTGAGTTGCAAGAGATGAAATGTGGATTACTGACTTGGATTCAAGTACTCTCCCCTCCAGTTCTCGTCATGCATAAATGCTTTTGCAGCATTTTGGTGCTTGTATGGGAGTGTGCCTCCACTGAATGGCACGGCTTGGATTGACCAGATATCACCGGCTGTATCTGTTCCGTAACTCAATAGTGTCCCGGTCTATAGCGCGTTGAATTAGTATATGGAGGTCTCATTGCGTTGACGGCCATTATTCCTACCTTTTTCAGCCCTGCGACATGTAACTCGTGCGCATGGCTAGCCATCGCTCTCCTCCTTAGTCTGGCAACGACCTTATCGACGGTATAAACACAGTAATCTTCGCTTTCAATCAGTAGGTTGAGCTTTCAAAGTAATCAGCACAATTAAAAAAACAAAAAAGCCATAACACTTACATTACTGTACGTTTTGCCTTCAATCGTAACCTCCTTTCTAAACACGTCGCATCCATTGCGACGTTGAAGAGTGAGTCCCGAGCTGACTGGAGTTGCATAACCCAAGAGACCATTTGAAACGACAAGTGAACATAGAAGTGAGAAGCTTCGCATGATGAAGTATATTAGTTAAATATGTAATTTAGCTCGGAAGAGAGTTATGAATGAAATATTGGGTGTGATAGTGCTCTTCAGACCGAAATGTAGGCATTTTATATCACTATCCGTAGTTTCAGATATCTGCAAGACCCCAATGTCTCGGTTCGCGAGCTATAGTGTACAAGGCACCAATATACGTTAATCGAGGGCAGGACTCATGCGGTGCATCGGTGCAAAACCGCGTTTTGACTAAGCGAAGGCTCTCTTAAAAGCTCTCTTGACCCGACTACGTGACGTCAGTTGGCATAGGTCCAGTGCTATGTGAAGTGCCATCTGGGTCCACTGATGAGCAGCAGAGATTCAAATCTCTTCTTGATAGCATGGCAGAGAGAATATGCCTTTTAGCACCACCGATGAACCACCATGAAGCAAAACAAGAATCAGAGAGCAAGTCGCCAAGTAGTACGGAGCCCAGTAGCATAGAAGAGACCGGAAGGAAAGAATGACCCAAGGTGCCTGAGAGTGCATTGAAGGCGAGCCGCCTAACACTAAGACAAATCTCGAGACGGCTTCAGATATAGTAGTCTTCTGACTGGAATCTCGGGGTTCAAAAGTCATTCGGTTCGGTCTTGCTCGGCTGTCAACTATGAAGTACGTGGGAAGTTCGCCTAGGCATAAACGGTAGCGCGCAGGGCTTGATATGAGGCGAGCCCAAGAATGTTTCAGATCGGTGGAAACAGCCCGACAATGAGGAGAGACAAGTCAAAAAATTGTTATCCCTCACTATTAAAGTTGCCGTAGTCATCTGCCATACCACAAGGGCAATTTGCGACGTTCAGCACCAGCTCTCTGGTTAACCCCTCACACGCAAATTGTGGCCACCCACGTCAATATTATGATGTCTTGCACCAGCGAAAATGATTGACTGAATGTAGATTCTTGAGTTTGACGTAGCGGAGTGCATGGGGTATTCACCACAGACTATCACAAGTGGACACCTTTTGATATCTCATAAAGTGCACCCTTTGGGGCAATTATTGAGAGAGCAACCTCTTATAGATAGGCATCAAAAGTACATGAATGGGGACGTAAAGAAAGGACCAGAGAAGAAAAAACGTCCTGACGCCTCTGGTTGAAACGTGAATGAACCATTTTAGTTCTTCTCGACATGCTCGGTAGAGCCCTTCTCGTCGAGGGAAGGTGTCTTGGTGGCGCCCTTGGCGTCATGTTGAAGATCAGCGACAGTACGTCCGTGCAATCTGATGAGGGACTAAGTTTAGCAATGCTTCTCGGGAAATCAACACCAAGGAATACTCACTCTCTGACGGCATCTTCTCCATCGAACAAGGCAGCGGTTTCTTCGAGAGTATGCTGAAGAAAGGAAAAGAATTAAAGATCGGCCATATGAGCTCATACTGGGGATATGATGACTTACACCCTTGGTCTCGACAATGAACAAGTAGGCGTAGATGAACTCAAAGACCAACCAGACGCAGTAGACAATCTATTCGGGGTCAAGGATTAATAGTGACCCTCGAGTATTGAAATGTGGAGTACTCACGTAGTACTTCCAGCCGATGGCGTCCAAAGCGACGGGGTTGACGTATTGGTTGAAAATGAGGGACAACGAGATGGAGAAGTTGAAAACTGTGAAGCCCTTGGCACGGAGACGGAAAGGCAAAATCTCGACGGTGTATGAGACAATGAGAGGGGTGTATGCAAGATCGTATGAGCCGTAGAACAAGAAGATAGCAGCAATGACGGCATTGGCAGCAGCGTTGCTTCCTATATCGCGAAAGAAACATTAGTCGCTATACTCAAATAATTGCGCAGTATAACATACCAGCGATGGCGTAACGAGCGGAGCAGACGGTTTGCATAGTGAAGAAGATAAGCATTCCGGCGTTAGAGATCAAGAACAACTAAGTGATGAAGCATATTGAGCGACACATTGACGCCCAAAAAATGTTAGCACACTGACCTTGCGCCTTCCGACACGATCGCAGAGCAATCCTGCGCCTACAGCCATGATCAAGTTGTAGATCTAAAGAGGGTTTATCAGAATTTTACCACAGCACACTGAAAGATCCGCAACTTACTTGCAGAATACCGTTGATCAAGTTCTGAATAGCAACGTTTGTAATACCGATGGTGTCGAACACCTTGTTGAGGTCTACAGAAACGAATTTAGCCTTTGACACCTAACCCGTCAACGATGGAAGTACTTACAGTAAGAAACCAAACCGTTTCCAGACCATTGAGAGAACTGTCAAGCAAGATATTAGCTATGCGGTTTTAGTTTCAAAATAAGAATGAGACTCACGAAGGCCAAGGCAATGATGATGCGCATACGCTTCCTGTTGCCTGGGGTTCTGAAGAGATCCAAGTAGGAGACGCTGGCAGCGGCTTCAGCCTCGAGGCGAAGAGCTTCCTTGATTTCGTTGAACTCGTATTGAACCAAGGGATCTTGAACATTGCCACGGGCGTGGTAGTAGGCAATTGTGTTGACAGCTTCTTCCTCACGACCTTGACTCACGAGCCTAAAATCATCGAGTCAGTCATAATGTACCAATTGGGGGAGCCAGAACGAGTTTACCATCTGGGACTTTCGGGGCAGAACAAGATAAGAGACAACTGGATGACGGATGGGAGACCTTGAAGGACGGATGGGAGACGCCAACTCCAGGTACCGTTCATACGGAAAGATCCATAGGTAGTCCAGGCAGCGACGATAGCACCAGAGTACCAGAGGGCATTGTAGGTCGAGGTCAAAGGTGCACGCTGGCTTGGGTAGGCAAGTTCGGTGACCTATACAAATTTGGGAAACGTGAGAAAACCCGGCTCAACGGTGACACAGGATACCGAGGACTTACGAGAAGAGGTGCAGCGTTCTGGGCAATGGAGACACCCAATCCGACGCAGAAACGGGCGGCAATGAAAGAGCCGACGTTCTGAGAGGTGGTCTGGACGATTGTTCCGACAATCATGATAGCAGCGCCAATGAGAATACTTGAGCGGCGACCCCAGTGATCAGTAATGTATGGAGCAACTGTTTTGGGAGGCTTATGAGCTGGCTGACAACAAACTTCTTTGGCTATCATAACTTACTAGGAGTAGCAAGGATGGAGCCAATGTTTTGAATGGCGTTCAACAAGCCAAGCTGTGATATGATTTTGTCAGCCAAGTCATATCAGGCTATAGGTGAATCACATACCATGCTTCCTTTGGGATAGTTGAACGCACTCTTCCATTGATCAAGAGTTTGGAGACCGTTCATCATGGAACCATCGTAACCGTTCGTTGACGACGTGATCAGCAAGAGGAGGATCCATAGGTTCAACTTCACCAAGCGGCTGTTCTTGTACCACTTTCCGGGATGTATGAGCTCTTGGATTGCTTGTGTTCCAGCGCTAGTACCGACTGCGGCTCCTCCGGCCATGACTTCGTAGATGAGATTCGAAGAGTAAGGAGGGAGGTGGGGATCCACTGAAGAATGTCATGGGCCATTCGGGGTGCGCTATATATACGGGGCTCCATCATGTCCATAGGAGCGAGGAGAAGAAGTTGGAAGATCACGCTTCGGCTCATAGTAAACACGACAATGTCCATCCGGGGTAATACCCCTAGCAAAGAGAAAACACCGAACTCAATTTGCCTGCGGAAAAAATAGGGACGCTAAATCGCTCTTCCATAGTTTTCCCGCTTATTGATGATATTGTCGAGGAATGAAAGCAATGAATTGAATTGAAATTTGGTAGTCTTCCAACTCAGATATCGTTGGCAAGCGAGGTAATCATTGATTGGCTGATCTCTAACCATAAACCACAATTTTCGACTATACCGTATAGCCGTACATAGCTTGCGGTGTTGTCGACCCCGTAGATGATTGGCTCAGTATAGACGGCATTCTGCGGCGTACCACGGAGTAGTTGTGTGTCTGGGCTATTACGCCGACGATCCTCCCAACCTTCCCCATTTGGTACTCAGCCCATACGGTCTTTTGTCGACCCTGACACCAAAACATGGACTAATGGTCTCCAATCGCAGATTTGCGTCTACTATCTCGATCACAGTCGCTACTTTCAGAGATTATCACGGAAAAACACGATAAAATTATCAAATTGTGCTATAGACAGGTTACAGAACTATATCGTTACCCAGCAGAGGGCCCTGTCCCAGTGTCATACTTGCGCAACAAATCCTGTGCAGCTTTGGCACGCAATCCAATTCGATCCTCGTCCTCTTCCTCTCCCACAGATAGAGGTGCCACAGGCTTGGTCTTTCGTTTACCAGTCCAAGCACTGGCTAGATTTGCCCAAGCCGAAGACGGCAACGCAGTTCCAAAGATACTCCCAGCGCCACCTACATTTGAAACAGCGCGTCGCCGAGAAGCATCAAGCAACACAGTTGACATGCCTTCAGAAGCTGATTCTGCAGGTGAGGGAGTCTCGTGAACCACTGTCCCGGATTCAGGGCCTGTCATAAGCGACATGGTTCGCTCTCGTGACTTTTCTACCAGGTCGCCGGATGAGGTGGTTTCAGGCACATTCGGAGACATAGCTATGGACGGTGCTGCTTTTGTTCCACTTGCCCCATTTGAACTTCCAGCTCCAGGAGAACTACCGAAAGGTACCCGGTTGGCTGCAAAGACACTCGAGGGTCGGGACGACGTTGTTGATTTGAGTGAGCCAGCACGGGACCGTCGTGGCGAGCCTGGTAGGTTGCTGGACGACGGTAAATGATGATTATTTCCCACATCCGAGGAAGGGCGAGATAGAGTGGAAGGGGAGGCTGGAATACCGGAAGCAGAAGCAGAAGCAATAGCTGTTGAAGGCTCTGACCGTGTACCAGAAGACCCAGCAACTGCAATTTTGGAGAGTTGTGTTGAGGATCCACCGCTCACTACTCCAAGCGAAGTGTGCGCTGGGATTGGACCAGAGCCTTGTCGACCATTACTACTGGCAGTTGTGAGAAACCGGTGGGCCGGTGAAGGTGGCCTACCATTGCTATCGGCAAATGGCGGCTGAGCCATAGTCTCGGGAGAAGTTGATAATTCGCCTATACGCTGTGTTTGATTTGCCCATATTGCGGGACGGCTTGAATCTTTCCTTGAGCGATGAGGAGAATTCGAAGCAGGTAATATTCGCTTCCTGCTGCCCGATGGTTGAGCCGAAGGCGGCTGATTCCAATCCTCAACCTCCAGCATGAAGAATTTGACACCATCACCAAGTCTAGAAATTGAAAGAGAACCACGCGAGAAAGGGACCAGCCTGTCAGTAAATTATGCGAGACAATATAGCCGCAAAATGGTTAGAACGTGTCACGTACCCATACGGATTGCTATCAGGATCCTAAGGTTTAGAATGCGAGAGGAAAAAATATTAAAAATGAGACCAACACTTGCGAGAAATTGGCTAATGTCTTTTACCGACCTGATGATCTGCCACTCGCTCGGATATAGAAGTTATCCTTGCCACCACCCATTCGCGAGTCTTGAGCTGTTCGGCGAGATGACCTTCCGCTTTGAGGAAATAGTGGGGAAATGAGACTGGAAATACCAGGAATGAGAACAATCGTCAATTCAAAACCACTCGCAAAACGCTATCGGTGATCACGCAATCAAGCGCAGAAGAGAAGACATCAATCTCTCACCATTGAACGCGGCCCAGGGTTTAGCGAAAGAATTCCTGGTTGGCAGGAACAGGGCAAGATCACCCTTTGCGAAATTCCTGAAAGTGATCTTGCTCTTGGCCCTCTCTCTGTACTCCTTACACTGCTTCTGCCATTTGCGGATTGTCGACCCGGTCTTGTTAATGGAGTCGACAAAGCCCTCCAAGTCGAACTGCTTCAAGATATCCAACACAAGTTCCGGGTCGAGTGGATCAGTCGATTCAGACCTGAATATAGATGGTGATGTGTAAACGTCTTTGAACTCTGTGGATAGCGGTGACCGAGCGAACGTATGTGCGCCAGAGCCATTGGGTCCTGGAGAGTAGATTGAATCCGTGTTGCTCCTGGAGGACATCACGAATGACTGAGCTGAAGCCATGACCTTGAGGTTCGTCTCCCGTATAGCCAAAGCAACGGCCATAATCTCCTGCATCACCGTCTTGCTCGACTCCAACTGTCTCTCCAACCTCTGAACAACTTCACGTTCTCTCAGAACCTTCATGTCAGCCGCGTTCTTGCTTTCCTTGAGCACCTCCGCCTCCTTCGATGCCTTCCTCACTTCCTCTGCCAACTTCTCTCCATCCGCCTTCGTCACCGTATTCTGAACCTTGGCTTCCTCCAGCTCCCTAGTCTTTTCATCCAACTTGTTCCTCAGCTCAGCGAATTGATGTTCCAGGACCGCTCTATCACCATCAGCTTCCGCAATCTGATCTCTCAACAATCGATCCCTCTCAACCGCTTTATTCCTAAACGACCTTTCCTTCTCCAACAATTCCTTGGCAGCTTCCTCTCCCTCGACTCTAGCAGCTTCAATCTGAACCTTTAGATCCTGTTCACCACGTAACCTAGCTTCCTCCGCTTTCTTCAGAGTCTCAGCTTGCTCCTCCAACAAAGTCCTAACCTTCCGGTCACTTTCCAAATGCGCTTGTTTCACATCTTCCAACTCTCCCTTAACACTTTGCAACTGAATCTTGAGTTGCTCAGCCTCCTTTGTTTTCGCAGTAGCTTCCGCCAAAGCAGATTCCAGCTGTCGAGCTTGATCCACAACATCAACCAAGGCATCCGAATGCCGTTGCTCTAGTGATCTCCTCGCAGCCGTCTCAGAAGCAACTTGATCTCTCAGAGATTGGAGTTCCTCTTCCATAGATTCCTTCTCTTGAGCTGCTTTAGATAGATCCTTACGAAGTTGGTTGAGTTGTGCTTCTATTGCCTCTCGATCTTCTCTCAATATCCGTTCTTGGTCCGATTTCTCCTGTAGCAGATCAAGGGCCTCTCGGTAGGCTGACGACGATGCCTCCTTAGTAATCAGTGTAGCTATAAAAAATTAGTCAGCGTTTGTTTCAAAGACTAGACTGTCGGCGGCGACATACACCGTCGCTTGTTGGAGTTCGCCAGCCATGAGGCAGACAGTACTACAAATCACCAACCCAAATCGTAAGCAATAATTTCCATGGTGGAAAAGAACCTTCACTCAACTGGATCTCTCAGCCAACTTATCAAAATCAGCCTCCAAGCCATCAATCTTCACAATCAACTTATCCAAGCTCATGAGCACTTCACGAATTGGATGTACAACATTCTCATGGGACATCATCTCCGGCGGAATCGGCGTTGTCCTTTCAATCTCTTCCACAAGTTCAAGGAACTCTGTTGTCCAAATATGGTAAGTGATAACTCGGGATTTATCGGATAAACATGGAACAACGCACGCATTAGGTCATCCCTTGAAATTGAGAATGCAGGTTCTCTGCTCCCACTGGTATTGATTTCCAGAGAGGGTGCTGGATCATCCATTCCCCTTGCTTCAAAGGGTAACTGCCCGTGGACCTCACTCCGATAAACCTGCCTTCGCTTCCTTTCATTTGCACTAGGGCCAGGGGCATGGTATCATCAATCAACACATCTTACACAGTTCCAAAACGATAGAACTCACGTCATTTTAGCCATCATTTCGGCTATCGTTTGAGCCCGTTCCGTAAACAGTCTAGCTGTGAAAAATTGAGTAATATCGGATAAGCCATTTTCCGACATCTTGAAGGGTCGATTAGAAGACTTACCAAACTCCTTCCTACGGACTATCTCAACGATCGTCGCACCGTAAACATAAAGCATGTTATGCAGCCTGGAGAGATGAGGAAAACCAGCTTTCACTCTTAGGTCGACATCCAAGCTGCTTAATACCGGTGGCAAGTTAGAAAGATCGGATTGTAATTGTGAAACGTCCCGAAGGACTTGAACAGAGTGAACCATGGATTGATTCTATATGGGGATACATGTTAGCGGTCTGAGAGAGGGGGGCACGGGGGGAAAGGTGAGATGTGTAATGGCAGGCTGACCTTTATATCAGCCATCAGACGAACTTCTTCCCGTAGATCGGCGTCCAGTCCTGCGATTTCTAGAATAAAACGGTAACACATTGTCAAAATCTCGTGATAAATGCTTCAATTGAAACAAGTTCGGGCTGACCTTCCAAAGAAGCATCGTATCCTGCAGCTGTAATCCGGTCTGACAGGGCTTTGGCTCTGTTAACACATGCATCTGCTTCGTCTAAACTGATTTAGATCAATTTCAAGGACAATCTCATGTCAGATGGCGTATATACCAAATGGGGAAAAGAATCAGCTTACAAGGGATTGGTAACAGAGACTCGTACTCTGTCAGCTCCTGATATCAAATCGGCCATCCTGGCTTGAGAGTCCCTAAACCGTGTCAACAGATCGTCTATTCACATGAAAAGGAATGAGACAAACGAAGAACGGCACTCCCATCAGCGATAGGATAAAAGGAAAGACGGGTAATCAATACTTGCCATGTAACTTGGCGCAACTCTCTGCTACCATCTGCATCTTATGATGACTGACGTAATCTCCCAAATGCCGTTCCTTCCCGCCCGCCTCAACTGCCCTCCGAACATTGGCGCTTAGAAATTCTGTATGGACTTTGACCCTTGAAATAATGTCCATGTCTAACGCGTGGCCTGTCAGAATCTCGTTTTGTTTCTCCAATTCTCTATTGGCGATGGTTTCAAAAGATTCAAAGGCATCTCTTAATGAAAGCACATGGGAGTCTAAGTTGGAGGATGCTATACGAAGAGCGGTGGACTGTGAGTGGAGAGTGGCGTGTCGGTGGAGAATATGTTGGTGATGAAAGTGGGCAGCACGAGCATAGGCGGATATAATCAGTTGTCTGTTTGTGCGAGATGTGTCGGCTAGATGGAAGTTCATAGCAGATCAGTTGGGAGAGGGGCTAAATTAACTCGTTATGCTTGCCTTCAACCGGTGGCTGGAGTTGAGGCTCCACGGAGAGTTCATTTACGACTTGCTCGATGGGATCATCCAAGTAGTTGCGATTATAAACGAAAACGGACTGACGGCAAAAATAGATGTCAGACTCCATTTGGCAACGATGAAGCAAAACCAACATACAACATCCTCCACTCCGCCCAATAGCTCCCGAACATTGTCATTCCTTAGCTGGACACCATCTTCTGTGAATGATATGATTGCATCCTCTGGCACACCTGTGAGTCTATTCAAAAATGCCTTCAAGTTGAGTAATCTATATCGAAGTGTAGTGTGAGTGTACGCAATTCTAATGCCGACCAGACCCAAAAAGAATTTCACTCAACTGGTCGATGTCGCGGGATGTCGGATTTCCATTGAAAGACTCTCCATCCTCTGCCCGTGTTACAAGCATCCCAAAGAGTGGGAATGGAAGGGACTGTCGGTGGAGACAACTGGAAAGTAGATGCGAAGGTTCTACGCAACCCAGGGGTGTTCAATTATTCCCACATTCCCCTGAATTGTTCATTTCTCTCAGGGGTATTACAGTACTCACAGGGGATTTTAACAAGGTGTGATTGGTAGAATTGTGTCTATATAATAGTATAGCCTTTGTGTCTTCATGCAGACTAAGGAGTATTATACCCGACGGTTCTCTCTTAATGTGGAAATTTTACCTCCACCGCTTTCACGAAGCTGAATGTCTGTCAATTCTAATGACTCATCGGCATCTCGACGTCCCCTCCACTTACCTCCGGTATCCTCCTCGGTATCCTCCTCGGAAAATTGACCGAGTCAAATAGACGTTTTGTGTGTAGGGACGATATGATCAACTGCTAGACATATAAACAAACCCGAAAAACTCGGTATAAACACTAAAAGGCGGGTCTTCGCTTCATGACGCCACAGGGTCCACCGACTTCTCCGCCCTCTCCGTTCTCTACATCCTCCCTCCAATTGAACATTTGACAATAGTCCCAAAGGCAAAGGTGCTTCAGTGCATCGATTCTGTATACGTGGGTGCTTTCTGGAGCTCATGCGATATCAATCCAATGATCGTAAAA
>WSUA01000287.1:0-25869 GCA_019633455.1 Tulasnella sp. 419 | reverse complement strand
TACTTTGAACAACACCTAGACCAGCAAGATCTATTGTCATGGGAGTCAGACGTTATTGACACCGCGATCGGATACATAGAATTAACGAAACAAAATATTAATCCAGACAGCCGCCAATTGATGGAACGGAGATTGGATGATCTGCTCCGCGGTGATCAGCGGAGGCAGAGTTTATTTGGGTGGCCAAGCTGATACTAGAAGATCATGTTCCAGATGTATGAAGTCACAGTTGTAGCTGTCCACAAAATGAAGGTCCAGGAATGAACAAATGCTCCCTTTAACACAAATTCCTATGAGAACGAGAATGGCATGTAATAATATTGCACATTATATACCAAGCTGTGGTCAAATATATAAGTGTCTGACTCCCTGATAAATAAGTAAAGGGTTCACTGAGAATGTCACTTGCTTCAAGACTAGCCTAGCATCGTACACATCTGGGCTCAATTGGCTCAACCAAATGCAAGGGGGCAGGCGTCCTCAAGATTAATTCGGCACCGTAAGGGTAAGAAGTTACTACATGCCGAATATTACATCCGTTCAGTTCCCTCAAGTTTACACAGACGCATACCCCACTATGCTACACGTTCGAATATTCTATGATCGATATAAAACTGTATCTGTAATCCCTCTTTTCAGAGTAGTTGTCGACAACTCAAAACTGCTACTAACCCCAACCAGTGTTTGCGAAAAGGGTTACTGATGATCCGGAGATTAGAGGTGAGGAACTCGGAGGCGTGATGGAGATAAAGTTTATTAGAATATACTGAGCCAACTTGCTGAATCTCGACCTTGCGCCTAGCCTGCCAATCCTTGGCCGGATTGGCTAACCCTAAAATAGTGCACCAGGCACAAATCCATTTTCTCAACTTGCATCCTGAAAGGTTTCTTCCTTTGAGAAGCACGGCATCTAGACGTTACGGAATTTGCGAGCTTGAGTAGTGTGATACCTCGTGACGCGCAGGTGATGGTGTGCTCTTCCATCCCGAATTGTTGCGTAGTAGCAGTGCGGTCTAGAGGTTGGGGTTGTAATAAGAGAATCTTTTGGCAATATACCTGATCCTACTCAGGTATTACCTATACACCGATCACAGGAGACCTAATGTCCACCACCGCCCTTTATTTCCAGCTTTATCAACGTTGACATTTTGGGTCTCGAAAACCGTTTTATCAAGTGCTGCCTTTTCCTTAACCACTTTTTGGGCTTTCCAATTTTCCAGTTCTGCCTCAAGTGCCTTCACTCTGGCTTCTGCTTCTTCAAGGTATTTATCATGAGATAAAGTCTCCCGAGTAAGCTTGAGACCCTTTAGGATGAAGCATGTACACTGTCAGCGAATGCCCTGGTAAGACGTAGAAATCCTCACATAATAAACGGCTGTGGCCACGAGAGCAACAGGAATCATTGCTGGAACTGTGGTTGCATACCAATCAGCATGTCTGGAGCGCTCCTTCTTGGAATGAGCATCTTGATTAGACGATTGCGGGCCTTCTGAGCCGGACGTCGGATCAGACGAAGAGTGAAAATGAGGTGGTAAAGGAACTGGCGGGGTACGTAAACGAGTCACAGAAGAGTGAAAAGTGCGAGAATACTGTTGTGAGGGACGTAATACAACTCTGTGAATACGTCCTAAGTTGGCCATGTTGTTCGAATGAAACAAAGTTTGCAGGAACAATCATCGAGTAAACAAAGATCAACAGTTCCTCGGCATTTGTGAGACGTGGAATTTCCTTTTAGGCTAACACCACGGTCACATCTCTCCGGTTCTAACACGTCGTGAGTGATATTTATTGCCAATGTGACCTCAATCAACTCACGTATGTATTCTTCTCTATGCTGACAGTGAATGAGACGGTCAACACTGCAAAGGACCAACTAATGAAGTCCCTGCAATGGCTGACCTTACTTCCACTTGTATATAGTTCTTTCGCAACGACCACACTTACGACACCATCAAACTCTTCCACTTCTCTCAAAACGACATGCTACTTTGACCCATTCTATCGTCTCAGACCATCTCCTCTCCCTGTTTGCTCCGTTTTACCAATCTACTCTTCAACAGACACAACTCCTGAACTCCTCTCCTTCGAAGAATGGAAACAAGCACGTCTCTTATCGGAAGCCACGGATACACTTGGGAGCACGCACGACGGTGGAGATGGCTTTGTCCGGAATCGCACAGGAGATTCTTCCTCGGAGGGACGTTCAAACGCCGAATCCCCTGAATCGGATGTTCCTCCCGTGCATGACCCCAAGTCGAAACATATCCATCAATCCACCACTGGATCCCGGGTTCCTCTAACAGACAGGTTCAATTATGCTGCTCAAGATTGTACAGCTCGCATTCACTCTGCAAACAAGCAGTCCAAATCGCCGGCTTCCATTTTGTCCTCAAAAAAGGACAAATATATGCTTAGCCCCTGTGCCGCACAAAACAAGTTCGTCATCGTAGAGCTTTGCGATGACATTAGGATCGACACTGTCCAATTGGCCAACTTCGAATTCTTTTCCGGTGTCTTCAAGGACTTCAAGATCAGTCTTGCCGAGACTACTCCGACGGATCCTTCAGGCTGGATTGACGCTGGCATATATCGTGCCAAGAATGTTAGAGGCGTGCAGGTATGTCGTTGTTTCGTCTCTTTTACGCGCGTGGGCCTCGTTGTTGACTATAAGCCACCACATAGTCTTTCCATCCACCCCAGGGCCGTCTCAAGTTCTATCGCTATGTTCGGATCGACTTTCTCTCGCATTACGGCTCGGAGTTCTATTGTCCAGTCTCCTTATTACGGGTATATGGACTGACACATATGGAGGACTATAAGTGGGAGGGTTGGCAGACGGAAGGGATCCCCGCTGCTCAACAAGAAACTCCAATTGTGGAGGAGAATGTTGAGCCGCAACAAGCAGCACCACCCACAGCATCAATTATCAGCTCAAATGAGCAGTCGAATGGAGAAGGAGATGGTTCTAGCGGTCCGAGTCCGACGATCAACGACGTGGTTGGTGAAGAATCTTCGGAAGTCTCAAGTCAGGCTCCGGAAGTTGTTACCGCTACCTCAGCTGAGCTTGCCGTAGTAGAAGAGAAGGCCGTACCGATTGTAGATATTCCCGCGACTAGGGTATCACGCTCCCAAAGCACATCTGGCGAACCGTCAACTACTGTTGCCTCAGCTGTGTATACGGTTAACCCAACTTCAGCAACAGCGGCGGACTCTTCAACAGCTTCTACACCTACTTCAGCTTCGGCAACCAACACTGCAGCATCCTCATCTACGCCCTCCGAATCCACCAAGGATTCCGCTCATGTCTCAAGTGCCCGTTCCACGGCATCTCCTTCGTCTTCAGCTTCTACAGCGCATTCTGGTGCTGCTTCTGCTTCATTTTCTACTGCAGCACATCCTTCCTCTAGTGGTGAATCAATCTACCGAACTATCATGAACCGATTGCACATTTTGGAAACCAATAGTACCCTCTCAATTGCTTATGTGGAAGAGCAAACCCGAAGCATCCGCCAGGTTGTGAGAAAGTTGGAAGAGGATGTAGGTCGCTTGGAAGGAATGGGGAAAAGGCAGCAACAGTTGTTGGACAGGGCTTTGGCAGAGATGGAGAGACAGAGAGCAGAGAGGGATCTAGAGATGAAGAAGGTATTGGTTGAGATACAGACGCTGACGAAAGAGGTGAGTCGTGTTCACATGTGATCTATGTGAATAATTCGGCCAGAGACTCATATTGAATCCACTCCAGGTGACTCTGGAGAAACGATTGGGATTGCTGCAGATGTGCCTCTTGGCCTTCGTTTTCATCTTCATGACCCTAACCCGAGGATCCAGGGAATCTCCTGGCTTTCCCGCTTCTGGTGTTGCGCCTCGCCGTCGGAGTAGATTGAGTAGGCTAGCTTCATGGTCCAGCACAGATTGGGCTAGGTGGAAACAGGCTGATAGGGACAATGGTGACATCTCAGCCCCCCAAACACCGCAAGTTCCCAGAAATAGAATTCGACCCGCGCCATTAACGCCCAGAATGCAATCCCCGAATAGTGGCTGGCATTCCGCTGCACCTGTCAGCTCACCATCCCCCCTCTCCAGTAACATTACATTCATCCCCGATAATTCTGAATCGAGACCGCAGCAGGCTGCGCCTGTGGGGAATAACGCTTCACAACAATCCCACACACATACATCTCGATTTACTACAACGCCCAAACACCGTTCTCGGGTCATTTCTTCACCCTCTTTACCAACTAAATCGGCTCGGATCCAAAGTCACAGTTACTCCAATTTATCCCATTTCATTACCTCTCCGGCACACCATCGAAAACTTGCCCCACATTTGCATGAAGTCAAAGTTCGAAGGCCCAAGTCCAAAGAAAGGCACCCCGCTAAGAAGAAACCCGAAATCGCCAGCGAACAACGCCACGATGATGAGAACTCTCCCAGTGACGGAGAAGGGACACCGAGAATTCAGAGATCTGGGTTTGGGTTGGGCATGACGGGTGTTAACGGTGCAGCTAAAGGAAAAGTGGTGTCTTGGAAAGAGGAGCAGGATGACGAGCCAAGGACAGAGTTTGTCAGAGAGTTTAGCCCACTTTCGGAAGCTTCTACCACAGCTACATGTGCGGCGAACGAGTCTGACACTGAATCTACCTCGGGTCAGTGGGAGGATATGAGCACAGATGATGATGTGGAGGAGCAGGGTGAGGTCAAGCAATCTCGATCGAGACATGGAAATTGGGCTGTCAGTGTTGCCACCTAGTTTGGAAAAGGAAGGACATTTTGTTCATTCTCTTGCTTTTAATATCGCTTTCTGGCTCTCGTTTTGTACTTTATCGTAAATAAAGAACCCAGGCTCAGACTCTTTTTTTCGGAAATCACATCTTTCTCCGCTCATCACCGCATGTATATCTGCTAGTCATACATTTAGCATCGCAATCCAACGTCCCTTTTCTCCCTCAATGTCCTAGGTGCCGTCTACAGGTTGGTGTGCTTCTCTAGGAAATCTGGAAGAGGCAAAGAATCAGAACCAATTTAGAACATATCCTTACAACTGCACGTACCTTTAGTTAATTCGAAGGTAGCGAAGGTTGCAGCGGCCGCGGGTATGCTAGAAATAATGGATGAGATCGTACTTCGGCCGATCATGTTTTGAATAGATACCTTCTGAGTAATGAGGGAGATAATCCTTTGAAGAGTCCTCGGCTATTCGTTTATCAGATAAAAGCTAGCACCAATGAGACAAGGTCCAATACTCACACTCCGTCCTTTCTTATGACCGCCCGCATCTCACTGGTGATATAATCAAGACCCCTAGGCGGCTCTTTCGCTAGCTGCACCCTACTCTTCACCACATCTGCAATGGTCACGGATGAGATGTGATCTCGTTATGATAGCACGCCGTGGATAAACTGACCTAATGGATAACAGCACAACCAATAAGAAATCCCACCAAAAGATCCGCTAGTTAGTAGCGCCCAAACAGGTAACTGTTGACCATATTTCTTTTGAAATTTCCGCTTGACATATTCGAATCCGGTGTAGAATCCAGCATAAGCTGGGATTTCTCTGGCGACTGTAGCCTGTTCCGGATTTCAGCTGAATCCTGATTGAAAGGAGATCCAAATGCGCTCACCCAATAACCTCGCATGATCCCTCGTCGTAGTCCATCCTTTGCAACCTCTCGGAACACAGCTCGTAGCCTCTTGTCATCTGGTGACCCATATTGACCTTGCATCCGAATCTTGAATAGTTCCACTGAACAGAATCAATGTTACGTCATGTCGATGTCTTGATGGTAGCAGTATGACGGATCTACCTGGGCTTGCAAGAATCGCATTACCAAACCCTGCCATTCCACCGGCGAGTGCAATCTCTGGGAGGGACAAATTCGGGAATGGAGACACTATTCGCTTGGATACGGCATAAGATGCGAACAAAAGAGAGTTTACACCCGCTATGCCGATTAGGGGGCTGGTCATTCCTGTTGCAAGCAAGCTGTAATTTGAGTTGGACCATAGTGCTCATGAAACGGCGCACCCTTGTATAAAGCAAGGATACCCTCCTTTCGGACGGTCTTAACAAGTATATCTAGGGGTCCTTTCTAATGAAGCATAAGTCGAGGGAGTGTGATGTTCCCATGGGTTTAATGCTCACAAACATGCCCGCTAGAGGAAGTAAAGGACAATTAGAGATTAGATAATTAGAGCTATATTCACTCCAGGGCTCACGTGGTGCTATCTGCGCTCGTGTTTTGATCCTATAGCGGAGAGAGATAAGCAATTGCCACAATGGATCAAACGGATCATATCATGTTTGACGAACGTATCGAGTGGTTGGCCAACAATAACTTGAGCAGCACCGGCAACGCTGCCAGCAATGAGATCGAGGGCTACGGTCATATGGACTTGAACGAGGGTAATAGAGAGGCAGGTTTGTTGTTTGGAATGTGGATTGGTCGCGATTGCGCAATCAGGGTACATTGGTAAGCTGAACATGCTCGCGTTGTTATGTGAAATTAACAAATTACATCACAAAGAGCAGAATTGAAACATAATGAACAGAATGAACAGGATGCGGATAAGAGGAGGAATGACAACGTAACAGGACAGCCGAAAACCGTGTACTGACTGTAATGATACATGGAAGATGATAATACAATGTGTGCTGCTGGGGAGTGTTTTTCTTTTATTGATGGGTATCGGTTCATTGCAAGGAGGTATATGTATGGCCCCCATAACGAATAATGTTCTTGTGCGCGAGAATGAGAGCGCATCTAGCAACTCGGAGAATGAGGATGTGAGAGAGCAGCACAGCTTGCCCAAAGAGAGAGTTCGACGTGTGTCGACCCACTGGCGCTCTGCACAGAGAGAGTGTTATTAGAAAAGTGTACGCGCCAAGCATCTGGGGATTGAACTTACTTAAGACAGCGACTTACGTCGCTCGCGCTCGAGTGGTGGAGTACCCTAAAGAATTGACCAACATTAATACATCGTGTCTGATAATATAGTCATGATTAAGAAATGACTAACCGCAGAACTGCCTTTAGGGGTTTCTTTCGCTTCTGGAGATGATGATTTCTCACCCCGAAAACGGCGAGACCGTCTATCTTCCATCTTCAGGACATAGTAGCTCCATCGTTGGAACGGATCCATCTTGGCGATTGCCTTGGCGTTGTTGGCCTCCCATTCCTGATAGCGATCTAACGCACGATGTTGCGACTGCCTTGGGAGGGGCTGGCCTGGAAGGTAAATAGCACCAACAACAGGTTCCGTTTCGTCACTGCTCAGCCCCTTGTATTTGGAGGTTGTCGGTGAAGATCCAACGAGCGTCGAAGAACTGCTGGATCCAGATTCATCTGAGTTAACTGTCGAATTCGGGGGCCGTTTTGTTCTCGGAGATTTAACCAATCGGCCGGATGGAGATACAGGAGGCGTGAGCTCTGAATCACTGCTGGAAAACTCTGGAGAAGGAGCATGAACTCCTCCGTCGTAAGGAACGGTTAGCGGATTTGTGTTGATGCTGAATCGAACATCTTTTCTTGACGAGCTTCCTTCAGTGATGTTTCGCTTCAACTTGGGACGGGGCAAAAAGGCACTCTGCTTGACCGTCGGCATCTGCGGCCAATCACAAATTATTTTCAGGACATGATTCGCTCCACATCGAGGACCGAGAACGAGATAAACTTACTGCGTTATGCTTCCCGGTTGTATCAATCTTAAGCGTGGTCTGGACTTTGAAATCTGCCATAACTCCGACTAGCGCAGTGAGTTTAGATTCTGGCAAATTTTTTGGCGATGGTGAAGGTGGTGGGAGAGGAAGAAGAAAGTGATCCCGATCTCCGCCCAAGATTTGGCTAATGCTTTGGAGAGGTCCAAAACATTCAAATACTTTGAGGGACCACCCTTTCACCTCGGTCCGCATGGGAAACAAACAAGGTACGTCACACGCCCCAAATCTATAGTCTATTTAGACCCACGTCATAATGTTCACGGCCTTTATTGGGCTTCAATACTCAACCGGACGTCCAGTGGCAGGACTCCTGACCTTCCAAGCTCCAACTCATTAACTCCATAGGAAGAAGGTATGACTTCGATAATGGGGTACACTCGTTCATTGAAGCCACATTAGAGATTATCGAATTCCAATCAACAGGTTGTTTTTAGGTTTTGTAAAAGTAATTATACAGAGCGTTGTCGGAAGACCAAGAGACTACAGATTGTACAGAGAAACATCAGATAATCATGTCAAACAGATATTTGGACAGGAAATGTGCAACAATTATTCTGACAAAGCTGTTCTCAACTGAACTTACAAGCAACGCGAATAATAGAAAACAAAACGTTAATACAGCATCAGGAAGCAAGGAAATTGAGCAGAGGTGAAGGTAGAAAATGAGACCATACAGAGGATTTCTGAACATCATAAAGTTCGGGTCGATGCCGTCGGTTCCTGATAGCTCGTCATCACCTTCTCTACGTTGTCTATAGTCATTAACGTCCAGCACGTTGAAACCGAACAGATTTGAGATTGGATGGATAGGGGTTTTTGGAGGCGTTGCAAAACATTGAGGAGGGAGTGGGAAGATATTCGTGGAGCATAGCTGCCGAAGCAACTGATGAGATTCGTATCGATAACACGTGTTGAGATGAGAAAAAGAGCGCGTTTCGTGAGGCAACGAGCAATGCAACAACGCGAAGTGCATCTAGTGCAAAGGAGAGGTCTTGGCGAGGAGGCGGAAAATTAAGGAGGATGTTTACGTGGTTGGAGTAGGAGTAGCTGTGGTCACACGAAGCCTTTTCCGGAGGAGCTTGTCATCCATATTAGTCTCCTCACTTTCTGCCAAGGAGACTTCATCATTGTCTTCGCGACTTCTGCGTCTGCCAGCTCCAGAATGGTTCATGTCTGCATCGTGGTAGGCCTGTGCAGGAGGTGTCATCTTTATCCTTTTTCGTTCTCTGCCATCTTCCTGCATATCTACATCATGCTGATCGCCGCCTTGGATCGTATCTTCATTCGCCTCCATGCTAGCCTCCCGGCTACGTCTTCGTTGTGGAAAATCAGTAGGAGTTGGTGGACCAGGACTACTGGATCTATCAGAGGTAGAGTACACACTTCCTGCTTCCTCTTCCTCTCCTACACTCCCCAAACTAGGCGATGGCGGTGGAGGGGCCTGGCTTCTCTCTACCATGGTTGGTACTGTTACCACCGGCGGTATGAGACATCCGACCATTCGGGGCTGTTCTGTCGCATTCGTAACAACCTGCCCCGCCAAAGCTATCGCAACAGCCTGTTCATGAGCTCGTTGATATTCCTCCTGTACTTTCCGTTTCTGCCTCTCCTTCGCTTCGGCTATAGCAAGTGCCCTGAGACATATACTACAGCTGCATCTGAACAATCCAACACAAGCCTCTTTCCAAATCTGCTCTATCACGTGCATCGTATGAGCGCCAATGAACTCGTTGCATCGGGGAATGTGAGGTATGTGGGGTAGAAGATTGCGAGGCATAGGAATGGTGACAGGAGTAGGTCCGCGAGCGGTATTTTCAGCCTCGTTCGTTTTGCTCTCCTTGGGGTTATCCGATGGAGGGGGAGAGGGAGAGACGCGGATTGTTGAGGGTGGTGAATCTCCATCCGATCCTGAATCCAAAACTGTAGAAGACGTGATAGTCGGACTAGTCTGACTACCCCTAACAATATCAAGATGCTGGCTCCAGTCATACGCGACAGCCCACAATTGCATCTCCGTCAGCGAGCCGAGTAAGCGAGGACCCGAAAATGACCCTGCCACCTTGCAAACATCTTTTCCATCCATTTCGGACTCGCAAACAAGTTTACGAACCAAGTTTTCGAATGGTGGTAAAAGTATTTGACGCATGGTCTGCTCGAACGCGGTTTGAGCACGTGCGTAGATCAGACTGGGAGGTGTTGGGCATTGAAGGGTCTTCATTTGAGGATAGATTGAAGGTGCGACTCCTGTAGTAGGTTGAGCCATATATGATTCGACGGGATGCCATACGGGAGTAAGATGCTGAAGTTGTTCGGGTTGTATCCAGTGACATGGATGTTTGTTGTACAGATCCAGTGGTGAGACCCAACAACCGTCAATAATCCTATTCCTCGCCCACCCGCTCAAAGCCATATCCTTCACATTCAACTCCTCGCTAGAATTCAGGAGTTCACCAAATTCATCCTCAATGAAATCCTCGTCCTCTTCATCCTCTTCATCCTGGCGTTCCAACTCTTGCTGAATAAGAGATGGAGAGACCGGTCTTGAGCTATTGAGGAGTTCCTGTAAGCGATTCGGACGAGTTGGAGTATCGAATATTCCATCCTCGGATTCTGGTAGATCACCAAACGCGTCCGCAATCTGAGTTGACTGCGGCCTGACAGCTGCCTCCCGAGCTCGATGCATCTTGAGCTCTTGCCTCAACCGCATCTTTTCAGCAGCACAGGCAGACTCGTAAAGCTCGGCATAGTTCGTGTGAGATCGTAACCAACAACTCTCTTCCACGGCTGCTATCACATCATTAACCGTTCCTTCTCCAGTATCGATAAACGGTTCCAGTATGCCTTCGATAACCGGGTTCGTGGAACGAAATCCGCGCCTGCGCATTGCGTCTCGTATTGCTGTGCCGCGACAGCTATAACACGTCGCAATAACACCTGAAAACCATTCCTCATCTTCATTGATGTAGATGGTAGATGCGGTGGTATCCGAGATGATTTGGCCAGTTTGAGCGTTGTAGCGATACGAGGAGACGTAGGTGTCTTTGAGACAAACACCACAGAAGTTCTCTGGATGGTGTCTGCGACATATCGCGATTTCTCCAAGCCAACGCGTATTGGTGTATTCTCTTCCCGCATTGATCCCATGAGATTGCCCGGGATAAACGAACCGACATACGACGCAACAAGTGCGAAGTGTCTTGTTGAAGTTATCATAGTTGCGTACGATACTTCCTGGGATAATAGATGACGCCGTTCGCGTTCCACCGGTATCTTTGATAGCTGGATTTAGTTGTGGATGGTATTGAAGATCAAGCCACATCGGATCGAGATGATTGCAAGCGGAATTCCAGAAATAACTGTCATTGACTGAAGATGAATGAATGGGATATTAGTGAGCTGTTTACGCGCTTAAACACGACGATTAAAGAACATACGCGCTACCTCCCAATTTCTGCATACATTTCTAATGCTCTCGAGACGACGAGCGGTCATGAGCCATGCCCATAGTAATTGTTGTTGTCTGAAATATGGTTCCCTCCAAGCCGCAGGAACATAATTGAAATGCGTCATAAGGAGAGACTGGGACACATGCTCAGCGATAAGCCTGTCATTAGGGATCGGAATAGCGAGTTCAATCAAGTGTGTCGATGTAAGCGCGAAGCCGCCCGAGGATTGAAACCTTGACCGGGAAGAACAACTGACCTGATTACATCGTGAGGAAGATCATTCCAGGACGCATGATTGGCTAATTTCCCCTTTTCAACAATGGTAGTTCCCTCGAGTGAATCCATGACGGATGATGTCCCTCCTTCGCCGTTGAGGATGTTATTATGGCGAGTGGCGATGACTTCAGAGGGGGCAATTCACTCACGCCAAATCCAAGCGGCGGAGAAATCCCTTTGGGGGACCTATTGTCGTTACATTCAAACTCAGCAACTCCGCTCGCTTATTTGCCACTCCCCTCCACAATCGTACACAACGTGTAAAACAAACATCTATTCTTCAAAGGAACGCGAAGAAGACTCCCTGCAATACCAATAACATAGGGTCCAATATTAATCCTTTGGGCGCCATATTCGATCTCGTGGCAGTCGCACTTGGCGTCGTTGTTATCTGTGTTACTGTGGTAGGCGTTGGCGCTGGTGGGAAGGTCAACGAGACTGAAGCGATATTGCAGAATTCCTTAGCCGCCATGAAACCATCAGCATGGAAACTTCCTATTCGGGCAGCCGTGATAAGACTTACTTGTGCAATACCCTGAGCCATAAGTACGTGATCTGGGCAGTTCCGGGCCACGCAGTTCGTCGTAGAATTCGAGAACGAAGGTCTGTAACCGCATTTGATCACCGTTCTTTCCAAAATCAAGGTCCTCAGGGTAACTTACCTTCCACAATAACACGTCACGTCAACAATCGTTGCACAGCTAGAGTCAGACACCCCTACTTGTAAGCATTGGGTCACTAAAAGGGGTTTCGGGTCAGTAAAAATACCAGAACAAAAGAGACGCGTATCATCTGATCTTCACGAAAATTCCACCCCCGAAAATTGCCAAATGGATCAAAAGCGCGTCCGGAACTCACCACACACAGGAATTCCACTCAATGTGGGATAGGTCGTAAATGTTGCTGAAACTGCACTTGTGCTTTGTGCGGGCACAGCCACAGTTATTGGGATCGTAGAGTTGCCAACGACCGACTGCGTTGTTATGAATGATGCGGTTCCGGTTGGTGCGGGAGTGGTGGAGGCGGTGGATTCTGTTCTTGGAGCTGAAGAAGAGCGGGTATTGGAGCCTGTTGACGATGGTAGTGAGGATGATTGAGCACGAATCCTTGGAAGAACCAGGACAAGTGTCCATAGCCAGTAACAAATGAGTGTCTTCATTTATCTGTCCCTTGTTAGCTCAAGTGACTTTTTGAACGAACGTTTTTGAGGAAAGAGCGAAATTGGGCGAGTCTTGGAGTCGCTTGGTCGTTACTAAAATTGGAGTTGTTGTCAAAGTCCAAACTGTCGCAAGCACCCTTTGCGCCAATCACAATTCGCCCGAAGATACCGCATCATCCGAGCACCCCTAGCAAAAGAGCCAAATTGTAATAGAACGAGTCTATTTGATCTTATCTATAGGATCACGTATGAACCTTCCCCATTTATCTAGTTGTAAACGACCTAGACTAATTTCAGAACTACGAGCAGCAAGCGTAATTGCCTCGTCCACCAGCATCTTGGTTCTCCGTAGAACCTCTGCCTTGGCTTTCCCCTCTTCAGACTCCTCAAAACCCATACGCTTGGTATGTGGATACAGCTCGCTCGGGGTCACCTTCTTCGTTGCCTTGCTCCATATATCCCTCTCTGCAATTTTTGCATACAACTCCGTGTCCAAACGTGGGTTCCATTTGACGGTTCGGCGACGTTGTTCTAAAGCTATGACCGCTTGTCGTGATTTGATGACTCGCACTAGGTTCATAAGCATTTTGAAAGAAGTGCCATATGTAGTCGAAGCATCTACGAAAAATGCAAGTGTATTGTCCACTGCAACCGGAATTAGCCAGTGAGCATCTGTAACTAACATTAACTCACTCTTTGCATGCCAGTTTTTCATCCAGCGTTCTATTTCCGCCTTCCTTTGATGATCAGCTCCCGGTGTTTCATATTCTCGAAGATTTTGGGCAGCTTCGACGAACACAGGACGATAGAGACTCCTCAGTATCTTGGCACTTGATGGCCGATGACCAACGCTAGCCGAGCATCCTCGAAGAATGAGTCGATATAGTGATGTGAAGTGCGCCGGAAGAGAAGTCGATTTTTGGACAAGTGGTTGCGACATTTTGATACCAAGCTCCAACTCCGCTGCTATGTGGTACGATCGATCAATACTATGCCGTAAGCATTCACCTAGTAGCAAAGCTGAATGTTCATGCTAAACGTTTTGTAGGCTAGTTTGGATTTTTCTCCAGATGAAACGATCGATTGCCCCAATAGGGTCTCCATGAACACAGAGTAGAGTTCGATTACTCCAGCAATCTACAAAAGTTCCTCCACCCCGCAGACGACTGAAGTGGTGTAATATGACTAACTCCAATTCATCGCCGCCATTCGGCTAAACCTCCCCAACTTACCCGTAGCTCGTGACACCATTTCTCATGATCCATTTTTTCTTTCTCATATTTAAAGCGATCCGGTGCTTGTGCTTTTCTCAACAATCTCCTTAAACGCAACCAAGTACCGGTGCACCGGCTATCGTTTGATATGGCATCTCGGTTCCAAATCATAACCTCTATGGTTGTCCAAAGCGGCTTCCGGCTCCAAAATACCACAAGGTGGATCTCCGTTCGACGGATGAGTGTAAGGCCTGAGGCCAAGAAGCCAGGTGCACCACAAATCAACTGCTTCCTCCGTTAACGTGACCCTCTAATTGCTTCCCGTCAGGGACATTTTCAGGTGCACCCGCTACTACCCGCAAAAAGATAACCATCCAGAAATTGAATGCACTCCGATCACAAAATATACCCATCACAGTTCTTACAGCATACGATTATCCAACTGGTCTCCGTTCTGAAAGGAATGACATCGACATCTGTCTGGTTGGGGACAGCTTGGCGCAAGTTGCGTTAGGTTACGATTCTACGACACGTCTCACTTTGGATGATATGATACATCATTGCAAAGCAGTTTCACGAGCTATCAAAACACCGTTCCTAGTAGCCGATATGCCCTTTGGAACTTACCATTTTGGTCCTGATGAAGCAGTTCGGAACGCTGTCAGACTAGTTCGTGAAGCAGGTGCAGAAGGGGTGAAACTTGAAGGAGGAGTTGAGATTGTAGAGGTTGTTTCCCGACTCGTGTCATTGGGTATACCCACGATGGCGCACGTTGGGTTACTCCCACAACGACATACAATCCACTCTGGTTATCGAGTTCAGGGTCGGGATGCAGATACTGCTCTCGGTGTCATTCGATCCGCGGAGGCGTTAGAAAAGGCTGGAGCCTTTTCGGTGGTTCTCGAGGCTATCCCTCACTCTCTCGCCACACTGATTACACAGCGGTTACAAATCCCAACCATAGGTATCGGTGCAGGGCCTGGATGCTCAGGACAGGTCCTGGTACACGATGATGCGGTGGGGATCTGGAGTGGACACAAAGCTAAGTTTGTCAGAAGATTTGCAGAAGTGGGTCAGGTAGCCACAGAAGGTGTTAGAAGTTATGCTCAAGCTGTTCGGAATGGGGAGTTCCCGAGCGCGGCCACCGAGGGTTATGAGATGGATGAAGGGGAGTTTGACCGTCTCCGTGGATTATTGGGGCACTCTGACTCGTTGTCGTCTAGGGGTAACGCTAGACCAAGCGAGGGCATGCCACAGCCGAAACAACTAGCCACCTCATAGTCTCCTATCATCGTTTGTCATGTCTGTTAATTTACGTTTGTCATCAATAATTAGTTCGCGGCCACGCAATTCCCGTGCCGTGAATCCCGTGAGAAGGGAGCCGATTACCGAAACCCTCAACCATAATCTACTCACCTGAGATTTAACATATGTAAGGCAACGCGTATCGTATATTGTCTCGCACGGATAACCATCTTTCCTCCACCCTCTGCTTACTGGCGAATTTTTAAACATGGCCGCCACCAACGAGCCAGTTACAGTTACCTCTGAGACACCATTATCTGGCGATCCCAAATCAGCCGTTGATGAAACAATACCCGATACCCCACGAAACGTATTGGATTTCATTAAAGAAACGCCACGCCGTCAAGATAGTACTTGGAGCTCAATAGGACAAGGATTTGAAGACCCAACTGCGGGTCCCCCCACTTTCTTCTCCATCTTCCAGGACGCTGCCAAGTACGGCGACGCACTTATGGAAGAATTTGACGAGGAAGCTGCCGAGTATGATGACTCGCCAGAACTCACTAGTGATGAAAGCAGCATTCAAGAATCCCCCTTTATTGACCCTCTTCATCTACGAACACCCAGGCCTACTACCAAAGACGAGATTGCCGAAGCTATCGCTCGTGATCTAATTGAAACAAACGAAGAAACTAATAACGTAAACGCAACCACTCGCCTCGTTCAACTCTCTGTGTCTGGAAATGCTGCAGGACTCGATGGATCCAGTGCTTCTGAAACGGGCTCAATCGCTGATTCAGATTCGGGTTCTACATCATCCGAGAAGTCTGAACTTAACGACATCGTCATTCCCCTTTTGGTCAAGGAATTTGGTGCCCTGGCCGAAGAAGGGGAAGAAGAACGCCTTGTGGCTGAAGCAGACAGTGCCTATTTTAAGGTGAGCTTTATTTCTCCGCATATTTTTTGAGTTGTAGGTATGCTAATTGAAAATATAGGAAGTCGCGATCCTGGGAATTGTTCATCTCACAACCCATCGCTTGGCGTTCCATGCATCGCTATTATCCACGCGTCCAGACCTTCTACCTGGATCACAGCTTATCAAGGCCGGGCCCGTGATTATTCATCGGGAAGGTACACATAATTCCCTTACTGTTGCAACATGTCACGATCTAAAGCGCGATATTCAGGTTTACATCGCAAGAAGCGCCTGTGGCTCGAGCTCTCACATGATATGGTCTCCACGTTCCCTGATGCTACGGATGAAGGAAGAGTAAGACCGTTGAAGACCGTACTGTGTAAGATTTTTCTTCAGGGTGATTTTCTCATACTGACTCAATGTTCTCGTAACAGTATCAACCATAAAACAGATTCTTCCAGTGGACCCAAATGATAACAAAAGTATCAAATTTATATTCCAAAGCTCTGAAGGCAAAAGGATCACTGCCCATGTTGAATTCGATACCACCGAATCGTCCATGAGCTGGAGACGAGAATTGACGGGTACGACTATATAACATACACCCTGACACAATTCTTACATGATTCTATAGGCGCCCTTTACATGTATCGCCGTAATCGTCGTTCAGTACTCGATTCTTCTGCAACAGGGGGACATCAAGGTGTTCGCTTTGCCATTCCCCTTCATCGCATAAACTCCTTCGATACCCGCTCATGGGCGTCATTCGCCACCGTAATCAACTTCCAACTAATTTCAGACCGCGCTCCAGAATCGATGACGCCCGGAGCTACATGGAGATCCAACGATGATACACCAAATGCCGAAGTAATGTATGATTTACCCGCTGTTCTAGCTGGTTATCAGCCTACCGCCGAGGACGATGCAGAAAGCTTGACGTTGGCTGTCATCCAAGGCTTCAAACCTGAAGAACTAGTGACCCACATTGATGAAGCCAAGGTTCGCAGGTTTACCAAACCTTCAACAAACGAGAACGGAGACAAGATCTTCATCGACTTTGGAGAGCTCGCGTTCGCAGAGACTGTTGAAGAACTCAAGAAAGAAGGCGAGGATTCTGAAACGATACTGAAAGGCAGCAAAGACACCGTGAGCGAAGTAAGGAAGAAATTTGCCTTTGAAGAAGATGAAAGCGTTTGGTGTAAGTACATCGAGCATCGGGATACTATTGCTACTCACTGGTACATAAAGGTACAAGAGCAATCATGGGTAGAGCCAAATGTTCCTCAGGTTACATAGTCATTTCACCCCGATTCATCTGGTGAGTTCTTTTGGCCTAGTTCAGTTTACAGAGATTAAGTCATCCGCACAGTTTCTGGAGCAAGTCCCTCGTATCGGATACCAAATTGAGATTTGCGTCAGTATTACTTGGTAAAAGTAGCTGCCAGACAATCCTGACATCTTGGATTTATCAGCGCCCACGACGTGACTTCCGTCTTCGTTCCTCAATCAAGACCATTTGCTTCCGTTCTGGGTTATCATTGCATGGTCCTTCAGATTCGTGGCCACAAGGATATCGACTTCGAGTTCCGCTCTCATAAACTGCGGGACGAGGCCATCGAGCGTATCAATGCAACCGCTGCTGCAGCGAAGCAAGCTCGGGAAGCAGCTGAAGCTCAACAGGCTCATGCAAAGAAGTACGCCTCAGAGTGCACTAGTCGCCAAGGAACATTGAGTCCCAAGAGATCAGTGTCATCCTCTCAAGATACCTCTGCCACTACTCTTTCTGATTTCGAAGATGTCACATTAACCCCAGCGGAGCAGTTAGCTTGTACATCGACGACAACTCCCACGCACAAATTGGCCTCCGTAAACGAGATCTTGGAGCGAATAAAGACAAGAGTCGTCCCTTCCGAGCTCCTTCAGCATTTCCCTAAAACCATCAACCTGCCTATCAAAGCTCTACATCACATTGCACGTCAACACTTTGTCTGTCTGACAATCGGTTCACGAGGAGACGTTCAACCATATATTGCACTCTGTCTCGGCCTGAAGGAACAAGGACATGATGTTACTATTGTCACACACGAGGAGTACAAGAAATGGGTAGAAGGTTTCGGGATCACGCATAGCACCGCGGGTGGCGATCCCGGTGCACTGATGAAGCTTAGGTAAGCATCTTAACTTTTGGTACCGCCTACCTTGCCTAATTTGGGTTAATACTTTAGTGTCGAACACAAGGTCTGGAATTTTTGAAATTTCAAACATTCATATGCTAACCTCTGAAGCCTAGATGTTCTCTCCACAATTCTTCAAAGAAAGCTTGGGCCACGTATGTTCTGTTTTTTTTTCCATGTTTCAAAACGATAGGTGCATTGACCTTGTCACTCCTTTAGTTCCGAAAATGGCTCGACGACCGTAGGTTCTGATTCCGATGCGGAAGCAACTATACTAACTCGATGTAACGTTAGTCCTCGAGGACTCATTCCACGCAGTAAGGGACGCGAAAGCGACTGTGTTGATCGAGAGTCCTTCCGCAATGGCTGGGGTGCACATTGCCGAGGCACTGCGTAAGTTTGGCGCCGCTGACATCAAGGGTTTCCCCCGCTAAGTGCTTTGTTTGCAGACATTCCATACTTCCGAGCGTTTACCATGCCTGTGCGTTCTTTCTTTCATGAACCTAACTGAAGTCGAGGACAAAAGCTAATGCCCTGTGTTTGAAGTGGACGAGAACTGTAGAGTATCCACATGCGTTCATTTCTCCGCCAGAATTTGTTGCCGGGTCGTTCAATCACTCCACGTAAGGGCTGCTTTGTTGTCAAGGTTCCGAAGGCGATCCTTTTACGCTGATTCTGTCTTGGGGATCTCTTTTTGTAGATACGTTTTGTTCGACAACGTTTTCTGGAAAGCGACTGCACCTCAAATCAATCGATGGCGTAAGAGAACACTGGGACTCAAGAGCACGAATTTAGAACAACTTCAGCAAGGTAAAATACCCTTCTTGTATAACTTCTCACCGGTAAGTCGGACCCGGTTGTTGAACCTGATCAAGTGCCGATGGCTCACCTTAACGTGGGACTTTAGAGCGTCGTTCCAAAACCTCTGGATTATCCCGACACCACTACTATCACTGGCTAGTACGTTCTACGGGACCGATCGCTATACCATAACCTTTTGATGATAATCACGACCCTTCTTCATTCAGCTGGTTCCTCGATAACTCCGAGCACGGCTGGCAAGCCCCTGATTCTCTAATTGAATTCATGGCCAATGCTCGAAAGGACGGCAAGCCGTTGGTCTACATCGGCTTCGGTTCCATTGTAGTGGAACATCCCAAAGCCATGACCAGGAGTATCGTCAAGGCAGTCCTAAAGAGTTCGTTTTCCCCCATGTCTCGTCCTCTCGTGAGACGTTTGGGTCGGCTGACATGAGTGTTGTTGCCCCGTCCATAGGTGACGTGAGAGCCATATTATCTGCTGGTTGGTCCGCCCGGATGGCATCTACCACTGAAGAGAATGAACCTGATGTTGTGATACCACCGGAATGCTATCAGGTGAGGTTCTTGGAAAGTAGCGTTTATTTGGGTGCGATGAGAGCTGACTCGAGACTTTGCTGGTTTGGTGCTTACTTCTCTGGCTTTGCTCTCCGTTTTGCTACTTTGTTATCTCTGTGCATGCTATCAACGATTCGTCTGGGTTCACACCGGCAATTCAATCGATGTGACTTCGCGTTCATTAGGTCGATAAAATCCCACACGAGTGAGTCTCATCTCGCCAATCCAACGTGTTTCTAATGTTTTGACCCCTCTCTCCGATTACTTCCTTATCTGTCGTAATTTGTAGTTGGCTATTCCCTCAACTGGATGCTGCCTTACACCATGGTGGAGCAGGAACCACAGGAGCTTCTCTTCGCGGTGTGTTGGAGCTGTTTTGTTTTTAGTGAAAGTAAATCACGGCTGACATCTTCCCCGTTTCAAACTTTTGAATAAAAAAAGCTGGAATACCCACGTTAATCAAACCTTGGTTCGGAGATCAATTCTTCTGGGCGTCAAGAGTGCAGAAGTTGGGTGCAGGGTGCGTCGAATTTCATTTGCCTCCTCTCTCGGATTCCATTGATATGGAATTTGCGTGTTTTTGATTTAGTCTCCGCGTCCAGAGTCTCGCCAGCTCAGACTTGGCCCATGCCCTGAAGAAAGCAACTTCAGACCGGTGAGTGAAAAGCGCAAGCTCGGTAGAACGCAGTCCCCATCATCTGACACTCGAAAAAAAAAATAGAGTTATCAAGGAGAAAGCTCATGCAGTTGGAGAGAAAATCCGCTCCGTGAGTAAAACCGCGGGGGTATATTTTGACATTTTTGGATTGACACACGGTCTTTCGCTGCCGCAGGAGGACGGCGTCCGAGATGCGATTCATACATTGTACCAATATCTGGACCGGGCAGGAAAAAGGACGCAAATGTAAATTTTTTTTTCGGCAGTCACCAGCCCCCCATAACCGGAGATGCAAGGGGTTACCGGCCTTCTTATCTATTTGTTACTGACGTCACGGGTGTGACGAAACATAATTCCCTTTTCTGAATTGCACGAAAACAAAAAAAACGCCACGCGGATTTCATTGGATATGTGTCCTTTTTTGGTTGTCGAGGTGCTTCCTTCCTGTTACGTAGCTTAGTCAGCTGTTCGGCTCCCGTTACCGATAATGAAAGATCCTTAAATTGAATTGAGCAAAGTGGCGATCGAAGTTTGTTGTGTGTCTCTCGCGGAGTTGGGGGTGATAAGTTGGGGTGACGGAAAAGGTGTTCTGGCGGTCCAGTCCAAGGACCGAAGGATGGACACGTGAGGCAAGATTTGGATCTAGTGTACTCACGCGTCTATCAGAAGATCGTCTGCCACGAAGTGTTGTCCCTTTGATGCGATCGTCGCCCCCTCATTCCGGATGAGTGAAATGTTGTATGGAAATGGATATGAAGCTTGACGACAGTATTGAAACGGGCATTGTGGCTGAAAAGGCGCAAAGAAAGGGGAGTTTGCGGGAACAGGCCCGAGGGTTTGAGGAGGAAGCTCAGAAAGGAAAAGGACGGAGGCATTTGGAATGCCGGAACATGTTGGGATAGTATTAATACGGGAGATGCCGCATTTCGGGCGTCGAGATGGTGGACGAAGCGAGATGCAAAGAAATGAAAAGAGAGTATAAAGAGCAGGCTTATTGTGACGCGCTATTGGAGATGCCCAGTCCGACGTCCAGAGGTGTCCGACGTCCAGAGGTGAGTTGGTGACGGGATAACGGCGCGGAAGGGTCTTGAGTGACATAAGTACGCTAGAATATTCAGGGGTGAGAATGTCATAGGGACTACTCCTTTGAGCCAATAGGGCTTTGCCATAGGGCTCATTGCCCTAGTGGGACCTGACTTCCTTTTGGCCGCCCCCAGTTCCCTGGCCCAGACGATGAGACAGCGAAACAAGTGTAGGGAGGCGCGAAAAACGCAAAAAAAGTTTGGAATTATAATATAATCGCAATTCGGCTGTCATCCCAATGCCCACACCTTCCCGCTTTTCTCCTCCCTCTCTCTCTCGTCGTCGTCCGCGCCTTTCCCTTCTCAGCTCGTCACCGCGCCGACCTCGTCTGCTGTCGGGTTATTAGTCAAGGGGGTATCAAAGGTGTTTTAAGAAGAGCAAAAATCCCCCTTTTTGCTATTTTACAACGGGTGTACAAGTCAGAAGTCAAAGAAGTTTGGGGTTTTTCACGTATATAGTTGTAAAGCAACCAGTGAGCTTTTTTCTCTCTTTCCCCTCTTCCTTCATCGTTGATCGTCGGTATTGTAGATATGGAGAGTCCTCATACAAACATTCCAGAAGGGTCAAATTCGACAGCATCCTCTCCCCCTGACCCATCAACTCCCCCTCAGGATATATTCAGTTCTCATCCAGATGTTGTACAGGACCGCGATTCGACTTATCACCATCAGCAACATTCTAATATCACTCCAATTCAACACCATCCTTCGCTTCCTCCTTCTGCTCAAAGTACTCCTCCAAAGCAACAAATTCAACTTCCGTCCCTGCATTCGCCTTCATCCCCGTCCTTCCCTTTCGACTCTCATCATCCCTCTTCATCTTACCACCTCGGCGCCCATTCATCTCTCCCCATGCCTTTATTGGACAGACCCCCGCCATTGGAACGAGCCACTCCAACAGAAGCTGACGGATTCTGGCCAGTACAGCCCAGTGGCCCTCTCACTGCCCCAGCTGGCACTCTCCGACGTGCTTCTTTCCTAGATGATCTATACGAGCCACAAGTCAATTCTGCTTCTCATCAGGGAAGCACACAAAGCACGCCGGTCTCCGGGAGCCCACATCCGCAATCTGTCGGGGCTTCTTTCCAGCAACCTCACCAGGCACGAGAACCTTTGGTATCGCTTCCTCGCATTAACCGTCTTTCGAGTTTTAACCCGGAATGGCCTCCCAATTCATCGGCATCACCCGCCTTTTCGTCCTCTCCTTCGCCACCTCATATTTCCCATCATGCTCATTCCAATAGTTTGCCTGTCACCAGCGCTAGTTTGTCATCTTCCCCATCAACTACCAATCCATTCGTTTCACCCATGGTCTCTTCATCTTCCTCTAGTTATTCTTCCTACCCACCACCTCTGCATTCGTCAGAGCCTCCATTCCTTAGGCGTGCTTCCTTTCCAATAGCTCAACGAGAGGAGAATCATTCGATTCCTCCCTTGTCTTCATCCACGTCATATTACAACATTCCTCCCCCAGCTCAACCCCCTCAATCGCATCGAGATTACTCTAGTACAATTGCTCCTCCTACCTATCCGGGACAGCAGCAGTCTCAATCGAATTATCGGCCAGTACTAGCAAACTCGGCGAACCAAGGGTATACAGCTGAACCTATGCCAATTTCGGCGTCTCCCTCCGTCCTTTCGCATCAGGCGAATGTAGGACATGGTGCTGGACCTCAAAGGCATCATTCGTACTCTCAACAAGGTCATAATCATCATCATCCTTATGCGTCCTCGACTTCTCGATTCATGCATCGCTCTCACTCGACCCATTCTATACCGACAGTGAACCAGGATGCTAATTCTTGGCCCTCTCGGCCTGTACACCCTTCTGCGATGGCTGCGGCCCCTGCGGTGCCTGCTCCAGCACCTGTGATTATGCATACCGATGATGCGGCCTCGAAGGAGACCGCTCACTTGAGAAGGACGTGCTACAACTGCAGGACTACTGATCCTCCGAGTTGGCGAAGGAGTACTCTAACGCCTGGCAAAATTGTAAGTCTCTAGGTGGCTTTGAAAGTCGCTATTTTTGTCTAACATGTGTTTATCAGGTGTGCAACCGATGTGGGCTTTACGAAAGGACACATCTTAGACCTCGCCCATCTGGTATTGGCGGCGAGCTCAGAAAAGCACCATCCCCGAGGGTTCCTGCGCTCACAGCAGCTCCAGCGACCTCTCCAACCAATCAAACGACCTTTGCACAGTCCTACTCTCAAGCCCCACCTCCTCCCCTGCAGCCTCCGTATTTGCAACACCAATACACCCATCAGCATCATCATGACAGCGTACCAGTCAAGTCGGAAAGCCCGGTGCCTATGCCGATTTCGACTGGTATGCTGAATCATGGCGGCCATCACGGCTCTGGGCCACAGTACCCTCATCATCATCACGCCGATCAGCAGCTGATGCCCCAATCGATTGGAGTCGGAGTCGGTCTTGGAATAGGCTTGAAGCACTAAGCGCCTATTCCCTGGCATTCTGTCGGGACCTTTTGTTCTCTCCTTTTTCTTTCTTTTTCCTTCCAAAGGAAATTCCATCGAGTACTCGAAACACTATTTTACAATGGGGGATCGTAGCACAGGGGCTCGACCCATTGTTCGGCTTGCAATACATACAATGCAGGCCGAGGAAGGCCCTTTATTGGACCATTATAGGTCCTTTTCGGCGTTGTCTCCTTGATTACCGCTTGAGCACAAGGACTAACGCCTCCTCTAAAACGTTAGGCTGGACCGAAATGACTTCATTTCTTTACTCCTAGATTTTTCTTGATTCTTTCGACATGGACCTTGATCAAACCCTCCCGTTCCTTTATCCCTTTTATTTTTCCTCTCATTTTCTCTCGAAGGTGTGGGCTCTGTTGTGCGATCATCTTCATAAAAAAAACCTCTTTCGGCTTGCAGTTGGATAATTATGGGGGATGGATTATTTGCTTTTCGTCAATTCGGTTAATGTGGACAATTTCTCCCTTTTGATGTACATTTCGACTTTTTTTCAGACGGACCGCTATTTCTCCACCCATCGTATTATTTAAATTACCTTTTTTTTGTCGGTTCGTTCTCTAACTTTCTTTTTTGATTGTTGTACTAGTACGATACTCGCCGCTCCTTATCTCCTTATTGATCGTGATTTTTTTTTATATTTCTTTGTGCCTTATTGGTTCGCTTTGGCAACTGTCTTGCTTGGTCTCTTTCACCCTTTCTCGATCCTCACATTCCAGCTCACCCTGGTGCGAGTCGTTGACTTTTGCGTTTCCCGGCAATTGTATTGTATAACCACACCCTATTGTCACTTGGTCTAAAAATGCTGGAATATATAATTGGACCCGATAGACCGGGAACTAACAAACTTTACGGGGACTGCAGGATTAGGATAAGTCTGTTCTGTTGTTTTTTTCACTTGGCACCTGTTCGAGTTTACGATCCTGCACATGAGAAAATTTTAGAATGTGTGTGAAGGTGTGGGTATACTGCGGATTGGGGCCTTGTTTAGCTATCTTGAACTCACATTAAAGGGTCAAAAATGTCAAACGTAACCCGGAAATTCAGTTTTTCGTGATGGAAAGGTACCGGTGACAAGAGCCCTAAGTACATTAGACACCGTTGACGTCACTCTTCACGTGATTAGGGCCCTTAAGGATAGATATTGTTGACTCGTTAGCGATCACTCTCTTTGTACTTTGTGGCTGTCGTCCTTGCAACAAATGTTCTATCTTGTGGGTTTAGGATTGTACGATGAGAAGGACGTTACCCTCCGAGGTCATGAGGTGAGCGTCCCGCTTGTCTCACTTCGAACTGTGGGTCTCACACAGATTGGTGTGTCTCGCTCATTCATTCAGATTATCAAGTCATGTACCCGTGTCTATTTGGAGTCTTACACTAGTATATTGATGGTGGATAAGAATCGTTTGGTAAGTCTGGAGCGAAATATCGGATCTTTTGATGTGTGATGCTCCAAAGTAGGAAGATTTCTATGGTAGAGCAATCATAGTTGCAGATAGGGATATGGTAGAAACCGATAGCGATGCAATTTTAGAGGGTGCAAAAGAAAAGGACGTCGCTCTGTTAGTCGTAGGGGATCCATTTGGGTAAGTCCCCCAGTTCAGCGAATCGGAATTTAGGTGGCAAAGTCAATATTTTCATTGTTAGGGCGACAACTCACACAGACATTATCCTTCGCGCTCGGTCCCTGTCCATACCCACTCAAGTCATACACAACGCTTCTGTAATGAATGCAATCGGTGCCTGTGGATTACAGTTGTACAATTTTGGTCAAACGGTATCCATCCCGTTTTGGACAGAAAATTGGAGGCCAGTTAGCTGGCTTGGAAGAATAAGGGAAAACTTTGAGTTGGGGTTGCATACACTTGTGTTGCTCGATATCAAAGTCAAAGAGCAAAGTGAGGAGAATCTTGCAAGGTTAGCCTGTTATTATTATGCGTTGAACCAAAAAAACTCCTGTGCCTAAGTGATCGAGTTTTCAGGGGACGCAGAATATACGAGCCCCCTCGATTTATGACACCTACCATAGCATTGAGGCAAATCTTAGAGGCGATCACCAAGCCTTCAATGGAAGAAGACTCCGCACCGAGGGCGGTGTCGTCATATACT
>WSUA01000286.1:0-25935 GCA_019633455.1 Tulasnella sp. 419 | reverse complement strand
TATTTACACTGACATATCTTCAGCACCCATCTAAGCGATGACCGATTGAGGGCGGCCAGCAATCTGGGGATATGGTATGACACGGGCTCAGGGCCTCTTATTATGAGGCGAGGGAAGCGAATGTGCTTCGTATCGATGTAATAATCGTAGATGAGAATATATAATGTACATCCAAAGTCATAACATGAAGAAAGAGGTGTTCTGATACTGGGTTATCGATTATTATTGCAAGAGTACTATGTAAAGCGAGCACTACGAACTATTGATGCATTGGTGCAATGCCAATGCCAAGCATAACAACACCCATCCCAGACGGTGCGAAGTGTGGCTCAGGTGTTGTAGTGATCGAAAGGGCGCTTGACGAGCTTATTGAGCCAATAAACAATAGAACGCAACGTTACGAACCGCGAGACGCCGCTACTCGCCGCAACCCAGTCACTCCACTCTTCACCTTCCCGATCAACCCGAGGTTTACTCAGTCATGAAAGCCAGGAATAAAGCCACCAAGTTCCCAGTGGTATGTACACTTAAGTATGTAGGAAGATGATGAAGAGCTCATACCATTCCTATTTTGCTTCGTATAGGCACGAATTAAGAAGATCATGCAAAAGGACGAAGAAGTAGGCAAAGTAGCTCAAGCCACTTCCGTTTAAGATATCATCTATTTGACTTGTGCTTACGACGGTAAGGTTGGTTTGGATCGAACAAACTGTCTTCCATTCCTGGTCGCAAGGTCTAATGGCGGTTGTAACGATGCAACAAGCCTCTCCAAACTAAATAAGAGTTCTTCATGATTATCGAGTTGTAGCTTTGTTCACATTCAATGTGAAAACGGAAAACGTTTCAACTCGAACTCGAGTTCGCATGCATCTTCTTCCGAAGTTCATTTGTGTCTGTTTGCTGGGATGACTAATTCGGATTCTCCACTACGGACCCCACACGTGGCAAGGGTCGAAGATTCGATGCACACACATAATTCGAAATCTATTCTCATGTTGTTTTGATCCTATCCTTCACCCCCAATATCTACCAATAATTCTTTGTCATTATGCCAGAGCCCGTGGTTTCAAGGCTAAGGGAACTCGGGGTTTCTCTCTTCCAAACCGTGGCGGCACAATGGGTCTTGATATTAGCACTCATATTTGGTGGTTGTTGCAGGTACTTTTGTTTTTATTGCAAATTAGTAGATCCTTTCGCTAAACTTCCGTGTTCTCCTTCAGTAATGCCCTGGCGTTAGAACTCATGACGTCCCAGAACCCGCACGCAGGGACATTATTGACGTTTTGCCAGTTCCTCATCGTTACACTGGTTAGCCTTCCAAAGCAACTGGTCATAAAACCACCAAAACCCGTGATCAGGAAGGACTTGATTGAAGATGTCGCACAAGATATACTCCGTACTCGAAGCAACCTAGACCCTTCTCTGGTCCTACGCGTCTTAGTTTCAAAGGCAAATGGTCCTTCTGTTCCTTCGCTGGACCTTAGATTGTTGTCGAAAAGAATCGGCAAATCCAATAATATCATTCGCGTTTCTGCGGAAGACTTCGCCCTGAAAAGGGATGAAGAAGAGCATACACTGGCACGGATACGACAGGAACTGCTAGAGCCGCTGGGACCGGGAGGTTCTCGCAACTACGTCACACACATTCCGGAGCACGGTCGGCTGGAGAAGCGCTATACAATCGAACCCAATTCCATCCTTCTCCTTGATGGTGTTCAATTCGGCCGTATCATCAAGCAACGGCATTGGGAGTATTCCATTCTTCTACTCCAAGACCGCTGCTCTCCCAAACAGCGCTTACTGGAGAAAGGAGTCACAACAGTCATCACACCCTTCGACAAGTCACCAGATAAATTCATTATCTCCCACCCTTCACACCGCTCATCACTCTGGTCCCGGGTGGGGAAGCTGGTACGACTTCGCTTCAAGAAGCTTCAGATCCCTCTTAGCGTATGGTTAATCCAAGTGTTTCTATTCTGGGTTACCAGCCTCCTTAATAATCTCGCTCTTGGATTTGACGTGAACCTTGCTGTTCACATCATATTCCGTAGTGCGGGATTGTGTGCGAATATGCTACTTGGGTGGAGTGTTGGAAAACGCTACACTAAAGCACAAGTGTTGTCAGTGATCTTGATTACACTTGGTGTTGCCTCAGCAACCTTGTCTTCGAATCGGACAAGGCCTCCCAAGATTAGCTCACATGGTTCAGTGTCAACGGGGTCATATACCATTGGAATACTTCTGTTGACCATCGCGCTGATCCTGTCAGCTGCCATGGGTTTGGCTCAGGAACGCGCATATAACAAATACGGAAAGGGCCATTGGCAGGAAGCCCTTTTCTATTTGCATTTCTTAGGTCTCCCCATGTTCACCCTTGTACGAGGCAACCTAATGGACCAGTTCCATGCAGCCAACTCCAGTCCCAAAACCGTCCTTCGAGCTGATTCATTACTGATGGTTGTTGCGCCTACACTGCAGCGACTGTTAGTGTTACCGACTCCTCTCAACCAACCAATCCCCTCTCACATCCCCGAAACATGGCTCCAGTATCTAATCCGGACAGTGTATGAAAAAACGATCCTATGGTTGAGTGTTCTGCCATCAATCACGGTCCCGTCCTTTTACATACCCCTTGTCTTGAATGTCGTTACGCAATTCATTTGCGTTTCTGGGGTTCACAGATTAACCTCGAGAGTGTCATCACTCACGGTCACGCTGGTACTTGCAGTGCGGAAGGCGGTTTCCTTATGGATCAGTGTTTTGGTAATTAAGGGCAGCGAAGGCAATGCATGGTTATGGGGGGGTGCAGCGGCTGTATTCTTGGGAACAATAACATATGGGATCGATGGATCTAGACGCAAGGTCAAGAAGAAAGAAGAGTAATGAACTCCAAATGAACTATCTCTACTAGGGGTCCTGGATTTTCTCGTTGATTCAGGGAAATCGAAGACCTCTACATTTATGTAACATTACACTTAGTAATAAGTAAACAGTTTAAACATATGACCCTGCTCACATTAAAATAGCCTATAGCTTAGCCTTGGAAGGAGGGGGTCCAAATTGAGGATCAAGCTCGTCGTCCATCGGGTGACTTTTGGATTTATGGGCTTTCTTGTCATGTGCTTGCTTTCCGGGCTTGTGAGCGATCACTTGAGGGTTCTCTTCTTGAGCATTTGTGATTTGCTCTTTTGGGTTCTGCTCTGGGGCATGACCCGAAGGCTCAGAAGGCTCTGCAAAGGCCGATGATGGAGGATTGTCTACTTCTTTCAGAACCGACTTCTTGGGCTTGCTGGACACCATTGTACTGAAACCTTCGTGAGACCTACGTCTTGCCGTGGGAGGTTAAGAACTTACCAAGTTTGAACTTTTGAAAGGAGGAATAGCACAACTTTGAAGGAAGGTTTTGGGTTTAGTTTTTATCTTAATCCGGTTGAGGTAATGATCGAACGCTGACGTCGATATCTAGATCCCGATTTCCGCTCTGCCCACTCCATCAAATAATCACGTGAATTTGTCTGTCAGCAATTTGCTCGCGAATGTCCTCGGGATCGTTAGAATCATTTTCAGCGTCGTAAAGTGAACAATCCTCGAAGTTGAGCTAGTACAGCCACAATGGGGTAATCAACCTCGTGGCTGTCGTACGAGGCATGTTGACCTAACGGGGAAATCCGCTACATCGGATCCACCAATCAAACCGTGGCGAATCCTGAACCACCACCCATAATTACCTGCAACTTCAAGCCAACCCTGCAAGGTGAACGTGCCAGTAAATCCCTACGAGTGCAAGGCCACAGGAGATCATCGTAACTCAAACCTCAGTAAGTCCCGGTCTTTACCTTGCCTGATTAGTTATCGAGATCCACTTACCTGACCCACTCAGCCTCACCCCCACCTCGTTTTCCGGTGCATATAAACAGTTCACAATGGCTGACTCTCATCCTGTTAAACACTCCCGTAAACGCTCCCAGTCTGTCTCCAATCCCCAAGGTCAAGGTCCTATGCAATACCCAGCAGCATTCGTTCCAGTGACTCAGGCCACACCACACTTTCCTGGCCTTCCTATGCCACCCATGGGAGCACCTTATTCTCCTTATCCTCCAGCAGCATGGGGTGCTTACCCGTCACCACCGTCATTTTGGCCCCCAGCAGAGTCATTTGAGGGTATGTTCATTTGCGTAGGATCCGTGGCAAATCATTGATCATATTACCACTATTTAGCCGCTTCAAGTCTACCACGCCTTCACTACCTCCTTGCTCCTCCTGAAGTTACCGGTGGAACAGCGGGGACCCATCTTCTCTGGGATGTTCGATATAAGCCTGATAAATGCTTTATCTCCACCGATCCTCCAATGAAGCCGTCAGACGAAGTACTACAAAGACCAGCAACTGAGCCCCCGGTTGCAAAGATGAGGCTCATATCGCGAGACATACCATGGATGATTATTATCAAGGTAAGATATGAGTGGGATTTTCTTAAGCCCTCTATCTGGAGAGTTTGGGGCACGAGCTGAAATCTAGGTTTTCCCTATTTCAGAACCCAACTGGTGTTACGGTTCGGGATGTTCTAGAACACCTTTATCAAGGATTGCAAGTTCCCTTCACAGAAGGTGAATGGTGGATAGCAGCACCCGAAGAACGTGATAAAGCTCTTCAGACATATCAGCATAACACCTCCGGTGACATCGCCGCGGAACAAGGAAGGACAGCGGAAGGTGGTATCAAGAGAGTTGACTGGCTTGGGGACAACACCATCCTCGTGGGCATATCCAAAACTGCCCGCGATGAAGCTTTTCTTCAAGAACGAGTTACGGATAAGAAGGTCCATGCGGAGACATGGGTCTTACAACTAGGGATGTCAGCTTCATGAGCGTGCCTGGATCGAAGTGATTAGCTCGTTGAATACCACGAAGTTTCAGTATAAACATCCCCCATAGACCTCATCTCAGCTCTTAACCCCAAGAATACACTCTAGGCCAGATTCCAAGGTTTCGAATAATCGTAGCTTTTCATCCATTGCTTATTCGCTGTTTTCGCTTTTCAAAGCATACCACATAACTCTACTTGTTTCGGGACTTGCAACCGGGTTGTAGGGAATTCTTGTATCATCATTGATGTAACTCAATTATTGTTTGGAATATAATAGTGCATTTCTCAATGTGAGAAGTTGTTGTGGTGCAGAGTGCCTCGAGTAGAAATAAGAACAAACAACGCGTTATTCACACTTCAGCTTGCGTTTCCCCGTGGTAGTGAATTCATGGCTATAACTCGTAAAGCCATCATTCTTAAGGCAAGTTACTCATATTTTCTACACTATTAAACTAGTGGTCTGAATTGCCACTTTCAGGTGTTTACTAGAAAATACCAACTCACCCTCAAATCAGATGCTATTGCTTTCCTTGAGGAAATTATAGAGCAACATGAGATCGACGATGAAGAAGTCCAAACTTCTGTCGAATTGTTTGCTAAGGAATATATGCAACAAGATGGTGCGATTCTCATCTTAGTGGTCGAAGCGATCAAGCCTTTCTGACCAAACTAAAGATTGTGCAACCATCGTGACCCGTGACGCGCTTGAAAAGGTGTACCACATCATGCAAGCGGGAGCCGGCTCTGGATCGAACATGAAGAATGCGTTACTCGACTCAGAAGAACTGGATCCAGAGCAACATCTGCATTTCATCAATGCGCTTGAAATGCCTCGGTGGACCTATTCATCAGAAAGAAAGACATTCGAAAAGTAAGGAAAACCCGCTGCAACGACCTTGGTGTTTGCTTAATGGGTCTCCCTATAGATCGGCCGAGGCACCGAGTTTAGGAGGAAATCCTGCGTCCCGGGCCATGTTCCTGAGAGATCGCTACAACATCATAAAGCAGGTTATCCTCAGGAATGAGAATTTCTCCCCACCAGCAGTGGCCGGTCGTGATAGAGAAAACTATCTAAAGGTATAGTATACTTTCTGTAGGGAAATCATTCCGGTGGTTTCACGAACTGAAAACAATGCCTACGTCTCTGCTAGCTTACATCTACGAAAAATTTGCTAGGTCGTGCGGGACAGCGCTTTCTTTTGTTCGGAATGTTGGCTCACGCTCAAGATGGAAGACTATGCTTGGAGGACCTGGAAGGAAGGGTCGTTTTGGATATTACCGAGACGGTTTGTCCAACAATCAGGGGTTAACCATGCGAAGCTCATGCTAGGATCCAACTCAGGGACCCAGTGAGGGACTGTTTACGGAAGGGTGCTTCGTTTTGGTAGAGGGTGACTATACCGAAGAGGAAATATTACAAGTGATTGCGATGGGACACCCTCCGAGCGAGCGAAGAGAAGTAGCACGGTAAGTGATTATGGAGAGAATACGAAGACATTTGTCACTAACTTTACTAAACTAGCTCCATATATGGTCACATAGACTTTCTAGGAAAAGGTGTTACTACGGTGGCCGAAGATGTGAGTGGTCTGTCATTCCGGAGGATTATACTGATCTGGTATTCTTTAAATACAGGAAAAGTTTGAAGAAATGATGCATTCTCAAAGTGAACTTTCGCTCACGTTTGTCTCTGACCTGTGGCTTGATCGACCACGAACACTCCGAGGGTTAAGGAAGATACTTGATGGATATATTGAAACCAACTTCATGCCACTTGTGTTTGTATTTTGTGGCAATTTCACAAGCAAGGATGTTACAACTGGATCAGGCCTTGAGCTCACTCGGTATCAAGGTGAGTTATTTGCTAAGTGCGAGGATCATGTTATTGAAGTACTGTTACACAGAAAATTTTGAAGCTTTAGCGGAGTTGTTAGCATCATACCCTGGAATTGCTGATAAGTCTCATTTTGTCTTTGTTCCTGGGCCTTTGGATCCATGGGGTTCGTCCACGCTACCCAGACCGCCATTACCGAGTTCGTTTGTCAACAAGTTAAAGGCAAGATTACCAAAGGTTCATTTCGCGTCAAATCCGTGTAGGATCAAGATCTGTGCGCAAGAGATTATCATATTCAGACATGACATGATGTCGAAGATGTTGCGAAATTTGGTTGGCATCAAGCCTGAAGTTGAGAGTGGTGACTTGAAACGTTACGTAAGTATCCCTCTAAAGAGATTTAACGCTCACTAATTTCATTGGTGTTTCATAGCTCGTTCAAACAGTATTGGACCAGTGTCATCTTTCCCCGCTTGCTCTTAACGTTCAACCAACGATATGGGAATTGGATCATGCATTGCGTTTGTATCCAATGCCGACCGCGGTGGGTAGTTGCACTATTATACAAGCGTTCATATCTCACGATCCGATTTATAGCTTATATTGGCCGACAAATACGAAAGATACGAGTTGACATATGAAGGCTGCCACGTCTTTAACCCGGGGTCGTTCAATGGGACACCGTTTGGATTCTCCACGTATTTCCCGCAGTCAGGTCGATCAGAACCATCGTGAGTAATGTTTCACATCTACTGGCTCACAAGAATTAATTTCACCTTGTGAACAGATTCGTTGATGATGAGGAAGAGTAGTTCAATTGAGGTCTCGATGATGTCACTCACTTTATGTCATAATATCACGTGACTGTGGTGGGAAACGCGGGCACGACGTTGTGTGAAATTCCGTTCTGGACTGTTGTTGCCCCTTCATTTCGAGCATTGACCCAGTCGCGAGTGGCTAGCTCTAAGAAAACGTTGCAGTGCTTACTGCATACCTACACTTTCCCTTTATACACGATACTCTACACACAAAACTACTAGAATCGACAGCCTGAGCTTGCCAAGGTACGCACTGATCTTTTGCAAGTCACTGATGACGCTCATTTATCCTATTAATACACCATCCCTTGAACAGCTCGACTGCTCTCAACTCATCATGCACTGGTCATTTTGGCTTGCAACTCTCCTTGCTTTTGGGTTTCTGCTCACCAACTATGTTGCACCGTTCCTAGTACGGCGGTTCAGCTCAAACATAAGAATCACGAGCATTGGACTTCGCTCCATCAGAGGTTTATTCCTCAAATTCTCCAACATCACCGTCAACGTCGATCGAATAGCGCTGACAGTCCATCGTTCTACTGGAGGCTTCAGAATTGGCTTTGAAGTGTACAGCGTAGTGGTCAACGTAGCCAAAACGAAGAAGGACCCAATCCCTAGAAGCAGGCGCAATGGCTGGCAAGGAATCCGAGAACGAGTTCAAGAAAACCGCAGGCGAGGCTTTAGCATCGCTTCGGTGGCTGGCTTGCTTCAGCACAGTTCGGGGCCCGACAAACGACCTCTTACAAAGCGTTTTCTCGATGCGCTCACAAACGCAGCTCGAGCGGTAGCACGCGTTGCCTCCGTGTTTGCTTTGTCACTCTTCATCCGCTGCTTACCCGCTTTAACACAGAACTTCGATATCCACTTCGATCATATCACGGTAGTTTCGGAGGTGCTCGGCGGTGTCCATGTAGTTTCGAAAGGCGTGACCCTTGCTACGATGGCGAAATTCACAAAGCAAGATCCTGAAGCAAAGGAATCTGACTGCGATGGTGGTGATGTAGTGACGGTTAAGGAGGAAGAGAAGGAAGTTGCGCGGATGAGGAGATTTAGGATGGGCATTGAACGAAAGTGGAAGGATAGTGTTGGGCGCGTCTGGGAGCTCTCGACAGCCAGAACAAATGGCTTTGCATCTTTTGCATTAGATGTTGAAGAGATCATCGTCTATCCGCTCAACAACTCACCTCAAACGCCTCGTGCCAAGTTTGGGACGTTCAATCTTGGGTTAAGCATGAAGTCGCTGAAACGGAGCCAAACGCAGGAGGAAAGACACATGCCGCCCGATGCATTCGTGTTCATACAAGGCCCAGCCAATCTCAAAGCATCCGTTGGGTTTAGTCCTCAGAGGATGGTATTCAAGAGGCAGAGCGGAGAACTGCTCTTGAATGTACCTTCGGTCTCGATCGCAGCAGACAAACTTCTCAGCTCTCTTGAGCGTCCGGAAGGTGAGGCTGATGGCGATGAATCAAGTGATTCGGGTAGAGGTCGTCACTCTGTAACATCATCTATCTCATCGGTGTCTCCATGGTCTCCGATAACTCGTTCCTTCTCGCCACCCGGATCACCCAAAATTGAGCCCATCAACCCAGCGATAGTAAGCATCGATTCTTCATGGACTTCTAATTTGTATCTGACGTAACTTGTGACAGCGTTGGACACAATCGCGTCTTACAAAGCGACGACCACAGAAGACCATGCCTCAGGTACGACTATCAAGTAACCGCGGAATGTCACATAGCAACTCACTTTCTTCGTTTTATCTTAGGTTATTTTTGCTGTCCTAAAGGGTATCATGGTCGACGTTCCCAATATTCAAGTCAATCACTCCAGCGTTGGCGATGTTCCCGGCTCCTACTCTGCGTCGGTGAAGGGTCTTCTACTCCGGTTGCAACTCAGCGAGCCCTCTACAAGTCTAGTACATCAGCGCTTCCTGGGAGCGTCAAACCTGATGGATAGTCGGAAAGACCTTGGTGTCTATTCCTTCACTTTCCACACCAAAAGCGCCAAGGTCGACCGGTTAGACGATCGTGACCGTGTACTATCCAAGATGGTCCAACTTCGAGAAATCGACGTTGAATTCCTCTTCACCCGTTGGCCGACACCTTGGTTCGTTCCACCAGCTTTCTTGGCCGATGATCCTAATGCTGCGCTGGTCGTGGTGCAGGGAGATATCGATAAACTGGAGCTATCTGAACAAGCAAGTATAATCCACAAACTGCTCGATCTGGTCCCACGAAGGCCAAGACGGGAGCTAGATCCACCTGGTCATATCATTTATCCTATTCCTAGATTAATCATCGATACCCGCATAGCCAGCATCTCCGCTCAACTAATCCATGGACAATCACCCTCCCTCGACGACTCCTACCCAGTAATCGAAGCACAAACAGATGGCCTAGAAATACATTTCACCTCATCCTTCCGTGATTGCATCACATCTGCACCAGCCTTACAGCTCCCAATACCTGACGATCAGATGTCAGTACAAATGGACTACAATTTCATGATTAGTCTGGATCCATTCAGTGCCTGGACGGCAGAAGAAGCTCCTCCCTCTGAACCAATTCTGGATGAAGACCAGTCTTGGTCGATGTCGCCCTTTGGACCGACCCCCGTCTCATCGTTTGCCAGTTTACCTAATCTCAGAACACCCTTCTTCCACACAGGTAGACTGGAGATAGTTGGAAATGGCAGTGCGTTCGGGTTTCATGGGTCGAAAATCTCGCCCGGGGTTTCCATGGATGGGACTACGTTCTACACCGATGTTCAAGTTGTTCCCGAAGACATTGTCATCGATCTTTCGGATCCAGAGGTGATCGAAGGATTGGCGCACGCTTTGGCTGATTATACAATCGCCAGTACGCCCAAGATCCGACCTGCGTCGAAACCCATATTTGAATCTCTTCCATCGGGCCTTTCGGTACACATAGCGTTCCCATCCGTGCGGTTTGGCGTGGCCGGACGAGGTGTTAGACCGGATGAGTCTGAGAACATAAACCGAGGGATCGCACTCAAAACCGCTGTTGGAATATCCTATTCGCACCTTCTCGCCCATCATACGCAACGGGTTCGACAACAAAGACCAGGCTTAGCAAAAAGGGATCGACTTGGATTAGGAGGAGACTCTATACAAGAAGCTATGGCTCATGTCGGCGATTCCAACTTCGGGGAAGGTTCTACTGCAGTTATCCATTACTCCATTCGCGACACCAGCTTACGCTGTCTGGTGGGATCTGAAGATTATGGTTGGCGCTCGAGTGAAGTGCAGGATCCACCCTTTACCGCGGGAGATGACGTGGACGCTCATCTAATGCTCCGAATTCCTGAAATTGCGGGAGACGTATTATTCCGTCGTCGCCAGCGAAACATCACCATCGAGGCACTGAGGGTCTCGGACTCTTGCAGAGTCCACGTTCGCATCTGTCGGATGGCCTCTCGTATAGACTTACACCACATATACTGTGTCTTCACAGCCGTCGCTGCTCTGCAAAGTCTATCACCTCCGAGAACGCAACCAAGGTCACGCCAACTCCCTCATCAAGTCATGTCCCTTGACGTTCATGTCCAGTCGGACAACCTCCAGCTCGTGCTCGTTCTACCGGCCAAGAAAATTTTCTTGCGAGCCATGGCTATCAAGTACAACCTCAATCCTCACCTGACTCATACCGTCAATATCAAGAACATCACGGGATGGGTTCCGAGTCCGTCATTCGATGACAAATGGGAGGAGCTTGCACGACTCAATTCTTGGAACATTGTCATTCAACCTCGATCTGCGCTTGGTGCAGGTGTGATGGTAGAAGCAATGGGAAAGGGTGCTCGACTCAGGATTCCGTACAAGTTCATATTCTCGGACCTCGTCACCGACGTTGCTGTCTCTATCAAAGCAACGAAGCACCTCGCGACCACCTCATTTGCGAAGCAATTTGTCCCTATGGCGAAGCCTCCGGTAGAAGATGCGAAGAGGGTGCCACTCATCAACCTTCATGTCGAATGTCTGATCGTGGAAGCTGCGGATGATCCATTTGAATCGCGGTTGAATATGATATGGCGAGCTGGTTTGGTAGAGCACAGAGCAAGGATCGAGCGTGACCAGGCATTCTCGGCAAAGGTAGAAGCCATCAAGGCTGCTGAGGAAGGAAGACAGTCATCAGAAGTGATGACGTCTGATGGAAGACAAGGAGGTGTATCACCTGCCCACTCGATATCAATCCAAGAGGCTAAAGACCGGCTTGGTCTGTATAATGCACAACGATGGGTGCAAGTGTGAGTCCAGTCCCAATGCTTTTCTTACAGCAACTAACGATCATATATTACCAGGCACAAGCTGGCACGAGACAAGCTGATTGCACATGAAGAAAGCGTTGCATACCGAATTCGAGACCCAGCAGCTGCCTTGGTCCAGTACACAATGCCACCGTTCGAAGTCTACACAGAGCGTGCATCTCCGCCTGTTATCCGAGTTGTTCTTGATAACGTGGGGCTTCATTTGAAGCAAGCTCAGTTCGAAGACTCAACGTTTGCGGACTTCATGAACGAATTAGGTGGTATCCCTCGCGAAACTGAGTATACCCTCCTCATCCCTTTGCACCTCACATGGGCTATGGACTCTGCTCAAATCACCATAAGGGACTACCCTTTACCTCTTCTTTCGATCACAGGCTGCGAAAAGGCTTGGGAGTGCTCCACAAACTTGGTGATTGCAGAGGAGGTTGGAGGAGACGCAACCGTAGACTGGATTCCTTGTCGTATATCCTCCCCAACTGTATCAGGTCACCAGGACACTTTCAGCTTCTTTGTACCCAAGACGGTTAATCCCGTTAAGACCTATGCCGATCCTCGAGTTACCGTACGAACCACCGAAGTGACCGACATTGCATGGGGAGTATCGTATAATCCACCGCTGCAAGATGTTATGAGGGTCATCGATACACTCTCAACAGCTCCAAGGGATAAATCGCCATCAATAGGCTTCTGGGACAAATTGCGTCTCGTTCTTCACTGGAAAGTTTTGATCGAATTCGATGGAGAGGTACATGTCCATCTCAAAGGTGGGAGAGAACTAAAGTTTACGGTATTGAAACTGCAAACTAAAACATCCTTTGTACTAGGTTCACGAGATCCGTACCAGATTTCTGGCACCGGAGCAGGATTCGTTCTTTGCTTCGATGGAAACACCAAGCTGACTGTCGGTCACAGCTGGCAAGATCGAGAACTGATCCAACTTTCTAGTGACAGAACCCTGCTCGCCATTCCTGAGTACGTAACAATGTTCACTGATGAGAAATGCCTGATTGACTAACCTCTTCAATGACCTAATAGTCTCAAACACTTCGAGGAAGGATCGTCAGCGTCTTCCGTTGATCAGGAATCACTCAAGCTTAGCCCAGCAAATCCGTTCTCGCGATCTAAGCGGAAGCTTGCGAAAATCTGTGCCAAGCTAACCAATGGTGTTCGACTTGGTCTTGGCTTTATCCTTGAACGTACATGTGGGCCGGAGTGTAGAATGTGTAGGGGCAAGAGTGCATTCAGCAAGCGATGCCGTTTCTTCAACTTCAAGCCCCATTATAAAGTTGAGCTTTCTGCGACGCCCCCTTGGGAAAGCGCTATTCGACTGCTGGTATGTTGCTTGACTTTCCTTTTTGATCAGTGACTAATACCGCCAAATATTGATATCTCAGGATTCTTACGCTGGCTTCCGATCCGATTTCATCCATTTCTCCCTCTCTTTGACATCACCAACATCTCCCGACAATTCTTGGAAGGATGCAGAAGGACGACCACTTGGCTATAACATTTTCCATCTCACCCCAAAAGCCTTCTCCCATTTCTTCGCTTGGTGGGAACTCTTCAATGGTGCTGTCTCTTTGCCCATACGGCAGGGCAAGCGATGGCCATCTGCTCGTCCATTGTCGCCTAAATTTGGACGTCACTTAGCCACTATCAAGTACCGGTTCTCACTTTCCCCGCTGTTCATCTCCCATACGTATAAGCAAGACCTGAAAGAGCAGTGGCGAGAAGGAGAAACAGGCGCGGTCGGCATCAAAGTAATGGCGGAGACGTTCAAAGCAGATCTTCATCAAAGAGAGCAGGAGATTCATGTGATTGATCCTGTAACCGGGCTCCTCAAGAAGACTACCCATAAGCCATTCTATGCTGCGGAAGTTTCGCTCACCAATATCGAGGCTCGCGCAGTTTCGGCTCTCTTTTCCGATCCTCGAAAGGCGTTGGTACCATTGTTCCAGGCTAAACACGAGAACTTTGAATCCCAGCCCGCTGGTCCAACCTTCCCAGAAAAGTCATGCTTGGATCTTTCTTCGAAATGGTTTGATATTGATGACTTCAGCGAAACAGACTGGGTACCGACCGATCGAAATCCGAGGGTCTGGATGTTCCAAGCAGCCCATTGCCCAAGGTTTACCTTCTTCAGGTCCCTAACAGTGCCGAGGCCATCCGGTACCACAGATGAAGGCGAAGCAGAAGTTTCGAAGTTTGGACAAGAAGATACTCACATTTGTCTGTTATCTAAAGAAGATAGTGAGTCAAGATTGGTCGTAAGCTAACAACATACTGATTGTCAAAATCAGCTGTTCGCAGTGTCCAGATTGACTTAGCTGGGAAGCGGATAAAGGAGCTGAAGCAAGAGTTGGATCAGATTTACCTTGCTATGATGGACAAACGGGGTGCGCAATCGACCTGGAGCGGCAATAGCACTGATACCACGCATACGGTACGTTTCCCATAACACTAACCGCTTGAACCCTTACTTACTTCACCCCCAGGATGATCCTTCAGCGCAGAAGGCCGAGAGAATCCAGCGTAGTATGGATAGGTTGGAAACATACATCGAATCTCTATCTGCACCCCGGACCAAACGACCCGCGAAACAACCGGCGTTCAGCGGATGTGCTCCTTTTGATGCCATGCCCAGGGATTCATTTTCGTCCGTAATGTCATTGGAAGATTGGTCGGAATTCACAAATGTCTACGAGGTTCATTCGCCTACAGTAATATTGTCGAATTCAACAAGAAATGTGAGTCAAACATTACCACCCCCTCTAAGCATTTCTAATTTTTTGAGTAGATCCTTCTCACTTACTACTACTCATCTCGGAACCGTCGAGCATTCGAGTACCATATGTCAGCTAGGTATGAAATCCATTACGTCTCTGAAGATTAATTATTTAACCTCATTTGAATCCCCAGGGCCGTCAAATTCATCAGAGAACAAGCGAAGACCGAGCTGAGGAGAAGTATGGAGTCAACAACTAGCAGCAACAACGAACCTTCCAAGGTTCAGAGCGCTGCAGCGAGAGCTGCCAACACCCTGTTGAAGATGCTCATATATGAAGGCTCCGAGGAAAAGCACGAGAAGCACGAGAAGCATGAGAGACAAGACAGCGTTCCATCTGTCGAACAGTCCAGCCTGGCCAGTAACCTCGTTCCGAAGAAGAGTCACTTCTGTCTGTTGATGAAGCCCCAAATTGCTTTACACTGCGAGGAAGGAGAGGACGCAGTGGTCTTCCTCGCGGCCATGGAAGCCTCCTGGCAGAGCCACGCGATCTTAGATATGGAGTACATTGATGACCCAGTGAATGGATATATTATGTCCAGGTAGAGTCCGTTTCATAGGAATGTTATCCATGAATTGACATCGTCGTCTTAGGAACAATGTGAAGCTGAGAGGTCTGCAAGCATTTGTACCGGTGGAATTGGGTAGCGTGTCGAGCTTTGATCAAGTACCTTTGGAGGTTTTGGTGGACTACAAATGCGAATCGGCCGAGTATGAACGTCTCGTCCCGCACACCGACGCCTCAATTCTATACGACAAATTCAATCGACTCAGACTCCATAGCAAGGTCAGCAGCAACACATCTGGTCCACTGTTAGACACAGATTCGTCCAATGAGCACTTGAAATATCAAGCAGTATGTTAGATCTTATTTCACTGGTTTTCTTAGCTGAGCACTTGTTTCTTTGATATTAGGATCGTATCATTGTTGACATTCCACGCTTCGCCATCACTGCAAATTCCAAAAGCTTCAATTCCTTGCAGACGATCATCACGCACCTCTTACTCTACACCGACCCGATTCATGCACTCCGTAACGAAGCGTTGGAAGAATTCCTTTTCACCTACGACTCCTTCAGTGACTTCTCCTCTGCAGCAGAGGTGGTATCAACTCTTCAAGGACGGATTCGAAACCTGATGCGGATTAGCAACAAATATGACTTGATCTTTGATCAGCTCTCCGAGTCAGGCCAAATGGATGCATTGACTGCGAATGCACATTTGACGGCATTATCGGACGAACTGGCCTTCATATTCGAAGCTATCAGGTTGGCACAGGAGAAGGCTAGGAATTTCGATGATGACCTCTCTTCCGCCCTGAGACTGGATGTGAAGTCTGACTTGATTTCCTGGAACATGTTGGGCCCGTACAGCGACTTGCTCGCGAAATTGACTGTCAAGAATACCAGCTTTACTTGGACGAACAGGAAGGATTGCACGACCACCAATCAACTTATAATTGGAGATTTGCAGGCGCTCAATGGATCTCCTGATACTGCATTCCCCGAAATCTTGACCGCATATCCGCATCCTTCTTCTCATCCTATGGTTAAGGTGAGTATTGCTCAACCGTCGCATTCATTGGGAACCGAGATTGACGCATTCGTATCTAGAAAAAACTCTTTGCGACCGCAGAATGGATTGTCCTACCTCCCGTTGGCCAGATCTCGATCGTAGAGAAGCTCGAGATTAAGATGCATCCAGTCAAGGTGCAGATCGAGCGGAAAGTGGGACGAGAAATCCAAGAGTATATATCACCAAAAGCGAAACGGGTCAAAGCAGGAGATAATCATCGACCAGCCCATCACCACCATCACGCTCATCACCATACTCTTAGTCACGGGAGCACGAAGGGGGACAGTACCTCTACATCAACGTCTCAGCATTTATCCTCTTCCATCGATACCTTTGGAACGAGTAGCCAAGCAACGATCCCTAGTTCAGTACCAGCCTCGATGGAGAACTCCTTGTCGCTGTCTGTGCCAAGTATTGATCACAGCCCAGTCAATCTCGCGTCTCCTCACGAAGGAACCTTCCAACAGCCACGATCGCTCTCCAGAGCTAGGTCTAAATCATCAAACAACCTCAGAGAAGAGGCTCAAGGTGGATCTTTGGTGGCTTCTACAGGTGCCCTTCCTATAACTGGGGTGGATAGCAGCGCGCGGACCGCAACAAGGGGTTTGAGGAGGGCGAAATCTTCGACTAATTTGGCATCGCGCTCCGGAACTGGTGATGACAGTGGCACTGACTCAGTAGTTGGTCCCGTCACCTTTGCACCTGGAACGAACGATGCTCCAGCAAGTAGCGGAGCTGCTGCGCATTCCCATGCTGTTGGATACAAGAAACCCAAGCCTCAACGCCTCACCAGTGAGACTGCGGAGATGAGGGCACGCGCGCAGAAGAGGACATTCATTTCGGTCGAGCTTCATGGGTAAGTTACATCATATCGAGCTACGTGATTTTGGGATTCATGATGTTCTCTGTTGTAGTTTCTTGATCGTTCTAACATATAAGGGGGAGCCGCTGAATCTGGGTAGGCGCGGTGATCAAGGGGGAATTCGGGCTCGCGATTTGGTGCCCGATGTGCAAGACTTCCAGCTTGCGTTCCCCAAATTCGAGCATAAGAACTGTACCTGGAGTGTAAGTCGTGTTGTTGGCGTGCACCTAGTGAAAAACCGTCTAATCCCTTTTTTTAGGTGGAGGAGTTTCTTGCTGACGTGAAGAGTGAGCTCATGAAGAATGCCTTTGGCATGGTCTTCAAGGCTTTCAATGCTCGCCTTACTGCCAAATACCGACATAACGACCCTGGTCAAACGCCCGCCATTCGCTTCAAGGAATTAGATGATGAAGATACACGACACAAGCAGAGTTCTCAATCTACCCCACCGCATCCACCTCTTCACCGTTTCTTCTCTTCCAAACATCGCAATCCTGCGCCCACACCGCAACCACCGCCCCAACCTTCCTTTGATACTAAAAATAGTCCATCGAAATCAAAATCTACCTCGCGCGGATCTGGAGACTCGTCTGCACCCTCTTCTTGGTCAAATGCCATCTTATCCGAAACTGAAGTATTAACATCAAGTCCTACGTCGAAGAAAGTTCCTTTACCAAGGCTTGATCCCTCGGAGACAAGTCTTGGAAGCACCAGTACGACCGGTGGCTCTGAGAAGCCTCGTGGGAGGGTATTAAGGAAACTATTCCGCCGCCCGCACAGTCACAGAGAAAGCACGGACAGTTCTACTAGCAATGTGAGTTACAAATATTGCGCTTCTAATATCGTATTACTAATTCGGGCCTTGAAGATAAGCAGTGGGGCTCCGAGGACATCACTTGATGTGCCTGGCGACACACTGAGAAATGAAACAACTAGTAGGTCTCGCTCGACTGTGCGGTGAAGAGATAAAAGGATATCGTAGCTGTGTAAAATGAAGCATGTAGTCATTATTCATCAAATATTAATCATCCTCGGACTGAGCTAAACCGTAACATGAGCCTGAGTGTGAGAGTGGTGCGGCGAACTAGCGGGCTGTTTTGATTTGAACCAAGTACTCCGTGTGGGATTAATGCTGTAAGACATCCCACCATAGCACCTGCTGCTCGGGTATAGCATTCCCATTCCTCTTTTCATCCCCACATTCTCACTCTATCACGACCATCCTCCAATGCCCTCCGTGCGGGTACGACGAACTCGCGGTCGACCTTATACGGTCATCCAGGACTCTCCTACACTGGTACCCGCCAGTCTTCCGCAGAGTGCAAATGCTTCAATTAGCTCTCCAGTTTCACCAGTGGGTGGAGGAGGAAACGTAAGGAGAGGATCTGTTGCTGCGGGCAGTCAACGTGCAGATCGGAGTCCAGCTCGTCCTAGGAGTCGCACATTGGCAAGCATCTTTGTCGGTGGTGGACATGATGAACAGGGACCCACTGCACCACGCAGTCCACAGTCTGAGACTGCCAGTCATACTTATCCTGCACGAAGGGGAAGCATTCTTCCTCCCATATATATTGATGACGAGGATCGACCCACTAGTTGGGTGTCTCAACATTGTTTGAAGAATCGACGTACAATACAAGGCGATCTTCGTCTATTGTCGCCTCAAGAAAGAGCTGCTTCACCTCCTCATGAAAGGGCTCCCTCACCACTCAATCGTAGAGAGAGCATTGTTAGCTCCCACAGTGGAGGAATTCCTAATGTTAGGATGACACAGGAGGATCTTCACGGTCGAGTTGGAAGTGCTCTCAGCATGCGCTCCTCTCAAATGATTCGCGACGGTATCTTTGAAGATGACGAACATCATCACGATGAGATTGTAGAGCACTTGGATGTTATCGGTGAGCCACTTTTCACACATTTTTTTTGCCGAAAGTTGAGCTGACTTGCGATGGACGCGCCTTGTCAGACCCTGAAGTGGCTACAGTGACACATTTGAGCAATGCAACAAATTCCATCTTCCTTCCACCGCTTCCAAATTTCAATCGTAGACCTATAGTCAATCTTCCCACTATCCCAGACGAAGGTGATCGCGAAAAGGGACCTTACAAGGATGAGCTAGATATGCATGTGGAGCATGTCCTTACGAGACGTGACAAGTTTAGGAGAGGTCTCCGTGGTCTCTGGGCGTTCGTCAAAACTCGTGAGTTTCTTTTTTTGCCTCGTTGTCTAGCTGGTTCTAAATCAGTTCGTGTAGCAATCGGATTCTGCACCGCTCTTTATGGCTTCCTCGTCGGTAAGTCCAGCCAGAAAGCATGCACAATGCATGTAACTTACAAATCCATACGCAGCATTCTGGGGCGGTGCGATCGTTGTGTTCTTGGCCAAAATCATAAACTTCCACAACGAAGATCTTCAGGGCTTCTGGGTTGAAGTCAGTTCACAAGTTACCAACGGTAAGTGTCGGGATGATAATATTTTGCTCTCTGATTCACTTACCCTCTTAAAGGTCTTTTCACTGCCACGGGAGTTGGTCTCATTCCATGGAGAGTCATCGATACCTACCGTCAGTTCGGCGACACATTCTGGTTACTTCCATCAGTTAAATTTTATGTTGTCCCTTAGGCATTCTCAAGATATGGCGATTCAAGCATCTCTCCCATAAACTTCGAAAGCAACGAGGACTTCCGCCGTTGGTTGATGAAGATGACCTGCCGGATCCAATGGTTGACCCTCACTACGTTCATGTGCTAACCGATGAGCAACAACTGGAACTCCATTATCAGCAACAGATGTAAGCATTTTGTGGGTCCCGTTTGAGTAACATATCTAAGTGCTTCCCTCCAGGTTTTTGGAATCCCAGACTTGGTACAGGCCACACGCCACCGAGACTCATAGGGCATTCCCGATCAAGTAAGCAATAAGACCTATATTACCATAAGAACCTAACTCAATGTCTCATCCGGTAGCACTGCCCTATTGATTTGCTTGCTTATCGACGGTAACTCAATATTCCAGGTATGTCACAGTTGTCTCAAGTTGAGACAGATTTAGTAATTCTCGTGATCCGCAAGGTCATACTCTGTGGTGTTATGTGGGGTTTAAATCGGTAAGTCTTCACCCCTATGTATACATACCATATAGCTGATTTCATGGCAAAATTCACAGATTCACTCGGTATGCAACATCCAACTCGAGCTCATTGTCTGAATGCACTAACACAATCTATCAGACCTGCATGGACGACTGGTAGTTTGATCCCACTTTCCTTCCTTTGCGCTATCTTGGCTTCTGTATTCATTTTCCGCGGAAGTGCCAAGACCAAAAAGACCAAACAGGTTGAGGAGAAGTTACGTGAGGCGCTTCAAGTGAGTGATCAAGGTCTTGTGCTTATTGTTCCAGCTAACGGCCTGTATTCTAAAGCTCGAGAAGGAAGGTCTTATGAATGCACATATCAGAACCGAGGATGGATTCGAGGTCGTCGAATGCAACAAAGACGTTCCACCACCTCCTAATGCAACAACGCTGGTTATCCCCACCACTTCAAGAACTGATGATAAGGGGGTAAGAGATGGGAATTCTGGTGTCGATGAGAAACGGGGTAGTGCTACCGAGGTGGACGAGACCATGTTGTGCGCTGTACCCAGCGGGCCATCGTCAAAAACACCAGGTTCAAGCGAACCCACGAAACTAAAAAAGGCGCCAGTGATGCCCTGAACCTAGCCATTGGGTTGGATTTCTGGTTCTAGATGAGGAAACGTCTCGATCATGATCTAATTTCTGATTTGTTTGGTTACTTTGAGGAGATCATCTTTTTAACATTTTTTCTATCTTCACGTACTTCTTCCTTTTTACGTGTATTTCTTCCTTGAACGATGTAACGCAGGCCTCCATCCACAGGATTCAATGATAATGCCATCTTATTCTTCCTCAAATTGCTTGCTTTGCTATATGCAGTATCTGGAAGACCGAACACGCCAATTCACGCAGGATGTATTCAATAATCACCTTTCATTCAATGCAAACTTTTTCAAGGATGTTGAGATCCAAATGCTACATGCTTAGTCGTACAAATGAGAAAGTGAAGAAAAGCAGAATGCGAGGAGATTTTTTTGAGATGACGATATGAAGGAGAGGAAAATATAAAGACCGCAAGCAAAACAAGCTAACCAAATAGACATCAATTCCACGAAATTGATGTCTCCGCATGAACGCAGTTGAAGCGCATTAGCGAGGGGCAGCTTATGCATATTTCTCACGAGCCCAACGAGCGGCGGCGACGAGGTTTTTCAATGATGCTAAGGAAAGGCAATGCTCATTAGTCAATGATGAATTCCCAGTCAAAGTTATGAACTAACCTTCGGTTTCCTTCCATCCTCGAGTCTTGAGGCCACAATCGGGGTTGACGAAGAGCAAGTCATCAGGGAGTGTACCCAACATGGATGTAATCCTGTCCTTGATCTCCTGCTCGGATGGAACACGAGGCGAGTGGATATCATAAACACCAGGACCGATCTCGTTCTTATATCCATACTCTTTGAAGGCAGAGAGGAGTTTCATGTCACTCTTGGAGGCTTCAATCGAGATGACATCGGCATCGAGACGTTGAATGGATGGGAAGATGTCGTTGAAGTCAGAGTAGCAGAAGTGAGAGTGAGTTTGGGTGTGATCCTCCACACCAGCAGTGGCGAGACGGAAGGAGTCGACAGCCCATGTGAGATAGTTGTCCCAGTCAACTCGGCGGAGAGGAAGCTTGAATGCAAAGAAATCTTGTTAGACAGTAGCCCTTTGAATATACATCGCCACACTTACACCTTCACGGATAGCTGGTTCATCGACTTGGATAGCACTGATTCCTGCATTCGCGAGATCGATGACTTCGTCACGAAGAGCCAAAGCCAATTGCTTGGATTGAATCTCGCGAGAAACATCGGCACGAGGGAACGACCAGTTGAGAATGGTAACTGGTCCAGTCAACATTCCCTTCATGGGCCTCTTGGATACACTCTGGGCATAGCTACTCCACTTGACGGTCATGGGACCCGAGCGGCTGACATCAGAAACGATAATAGGGGGACGGACATAACTTAGGGGAAGAAGCTGGTCAGCATCTATACTACGTTATATGATCTGTAGGATAGAAGCTCACCGAGAACCGTAACTCTGAACCCATCCATTTTGAGTAAATACGAATCCGTTGAGTTGTTCACCAAAGTATTGAACCATGTCGTTACGCTCGGGCTCTCCGTGCACCAAAAGGTCAAGACCAACTCTCTCCTGGAAGTCGACCACACTTTGGATTTCCTTCTTGATGAACTCCTCGTATTCCTCCTGAGTAAGTTCACCCTTTCCGAGCTTAGCACGGGCCTGACGGATTTCCTTGGTTTGCTATAAACAGGCGACGTTAGGTGCATCCTAAGATAGTGTCGCTTAAACTAACAACTTACAGGGAAGGAACCAATAGTGGTGGTAGGGAATTTAGGAAGGTTAAGAACCTTCTTTTGTGCCTCACGGCGAGCAGGGAAGGGACTCTTGCGGTTGAGTTGATCCGGAGTGATGGCAGCGACACGCTTGCGAACGGCGTCATCGGAGTTGGCCTCGAACTCACGTCTCTTTTGGATGGAAACTTTGTTTGCCTCCAAAGCCTCGGCGACCTTTGAGTCCTGGGATTCGGAGAGGTAGGCAGCGAGTGTAGCAACCTCACCAGCCTTTTCCAAGGCGAACGAGAACCAGTCCTTTTGCTCCTCGGTCAACTTCTTCTCGGATTCGAGAGTGACAGGGCAGTGGAGGAGAGATGAAGAGGTTGCAACAATGACACGATCAGTTCCAAGGGCATCGATGGCCTTGCGAGCTTGAGTAGCGGCGGCCTGCAAATCGGTCTTCCAGATGTTACGTCCAGAAACGAGACCGAGTGAAAGCACGATCTTGGTATCCTTGATGGCCGCAATGGTAGGCTCGAGTTGCTTGGGTTCACGAGTGAGATCGATGTGAAGACCAGCGACAGGGAGTTTAGCAACGTAGTCGAGATTGGAGTCGAGACGGCCAAAGTATGTGGTCAACACGATCTTGGGTGCTACTTCCGAGAGAGCAGTGTAAGCCTCGTTGAATTGAGAGCCATACTCGGCCGCCTTATCCAACACCAAAACGGGCTCATCAATTTGAACCCATTCAGCACCAGCTTCTTTGAGTTCAGAAAGGAGTTGTTTGTAGACGGGAAGGAGCTTGGAGAGAGCAGAGATGGGTTGGAACTCGGGTTCAGCATCCCTACCCCTCTTTCCGAGGAGAAGGAAGGAAAGCGGGCCGAAGACAACGGGACGCGTCTCAATACCGAGGGCCTTGGCTTCCTTGTACTCGGCCAATTGCTTGTTGTAGAGAAGCTTGAAATCGGTGGAATCTGCGATTTCAGGAACGACGTAATGATAGTTTGAGTCGAACCTTTTATGACGCGTTATTAGAATGAAGACGCGTCTAGAATAGAAGCTGCTTACCATTTCTTCATCTCACAAGCAGGTACATCGACGTTATCGGCCTGGCGACCACGACCCATGGCGAAGAAGATATCAAGGTTCGAGAGACCCAAACCCTGATAGCGCGAAGGGATGGCATTGAACGCGACTGAATGATCAAGGACATGATCATAGAGTGTAAAATCACCGCTGAGAAGATATTACGTTAATTGAAGCTTCGCGATTCTCGTAAGGCGTCAAGCTTAACTTACGATGGGATGTAGTCGACACCTTTTGATTTGATACTCGTCCAAGAACCTTTTCTGATTTCGGCAGCGACCTTCTGAAGGTCTTCTTCTGAGCTCTTGCCTGCCCAGTAAGACTCAACGGCAAACTTGACTTCTCTCTTGGGACCTATGCAATCGAGTTGACTCGAATCAGTCGCGATTGCAACATTGACTCAGGCATCGTCGTAAAGCTCACCGATACGAGGGAATCCAAGAACACTGGAAGCTACCATGATTGATCGTGAATATGCGTGAAAGGATTGGTAGGATGGTTGAGTAGTGAAGGGGAAGGGGGGTTGGAGTCAATTAGAGCTCTGATTTCGGACTTATTTGTAGTTGCCGCGCCGCCACAGATATCCGATATCGCAAATGGCGTGACCTCTTGTACGTCAAATACTTCGACTTCTGATTGATGCCCCTCAAAATCATACGACACGCCTTCTTTTCAAATCGTATAATGAACGACAGGAGGTTTTAGGATAAAAAAGGCAACAATGATATTCAAATACGTAGGGCACATCGAGGAATAACAGCGATAGGAAGGATACAAACTTTACTTATACATACTGACGTGACGAACGAGTGAACTGGTGCGGGGTGAAGACCCCTGAGATGAACGAAGAACGGCGGGGGAGTGTACAAGGTTCACCACAGAATTTGATGGCGAGAGTGATTAAAAGGCATGTACGTACTCATACCATATTTCATTCGTCACATCTCCCAGGGACTCGCCAACCTGACGTCCATACAGGCAAATTCGCCTGCGTCCTCGGTGGTAATTACGACCTACATTGAATGCAAGGTTACTCAGAGAAGTGGAGATAATGATATAGATAGGACGCACCTTGATCTCCTGGCCAGCCTGAATGAACTGGTGAAATTCAGCTCTGGGAGGCAATATTTCGCCGGCCTCCGCGATGTAGCGCTGTTGCGTAGCAATCCAATGAACCATAAGACCATGAGCAAATGGAAATGCTTGCTGTGAATGATAGACACCATGTATTAGTAACCTGAGGCAACACGTGATAACGAGTACCTTACCTCGATCTCAGCGCCTTGAGTCTTCACTTTCGCTTGGATGTTGTGTCCGGGGATGACAACCTCGACTTCTCCGGCCTTGACACGCAAAACCTTACCAATAACGATATTCAACTGCGAGGCAAGAGTCTGCTCGACCGCCATCTCGTCAGCTAAGTCAACCCACTCTACTGAGTTTTCGTCATCACTGTCATCCTGTAATTCGAGAACGCCGTCTGCATTCTCGACGAATCGGGTTGCGGATTTTTGCTGTTGCTGTGGTTGAGGAGTAGGAGCCTTCTTGAACTTCTGAGGTCGATGTTCTATTGTGTCGTTAGCCAGTATCCTCTTGTCTGCAATAACTAGTGAAGCGCTCACCGATTGAATAAGGCTCCAGTAATATAAGCTTCCTAGCTTTTGATTTTGCTCGTCTACCAGGTTGGGTTCTTGTAGCCCCCACAGTGTGCCGTGGAGTGTTACCTTTCGCCTCCTTCTTTACCTGTCCCTTGTTGGGAATAGGAAGAGCCGGTGCAGCGATCGAGTTGGCAGCAGCTCTGGCTTTCCTGCTGTGTGCGTGATATAGCAAATCGTCAGTAAACAATGCTGAACCACACGCCGAACCACACAAATCAGGACGTACTTTCGATCAAGTTGCTTCATGATAAGGACGAGAGGGTTGAAAATGTCTTCAATCCAAGGTTCGAGCCGGGTCATCTGGGATTCTCGGTAAAGCAACCAAGCGTAAGTCTCAAAAGTATTGGCAGATGCTTTGATATTAGGGTTAGTCGCCATCCCGAGTTTACAAGCAATACGAGCGAAAACTCGATTCGATACCAGTAGACTGAACGCAGTCTATATCACTTAATACGTCAGTACCCATCTCAATATGATATAACCAGCTTACCGAGAGAACACCAACTGTCGCCGCTGGGAATGCGTCATGTAGAAGACGCCCCACGATGAAATTGACAACCTTATCTCCTAACCATTCACCGCGATGCTTGTTAAGTTCGTCGAGGCCAGACTCGTTGGGGCGCAGTAGCCAGTCGTGCATCACAGTATCAATCAATCTAGGGTATGCTGGATACACTCGACTTTCAATATGCTGCAGTACAGCGTTGAAAGTGGGGGTATTCATATCAGCACTAGATTGTTTGAGTC
>WSUA01000283.1:0-22203 GCA_019633455.1 Tulasnella sp. 419 | reverse complement strand
TTTGTTGCCAAACTAACATTTCCCTCTGACTATCCTCTCAGTCCGTTCAAGATGAAGTTCGACCCCCCTTTATTCCACCCTAATAGTAAGCCATGCCGACAAATCTCGCTCAAATCACTGGTGCTCACTGATTTCCCACCTCACTTTATAGTCTACCCTGACGGCAACGTATGTATTTCAATTCTTCATTCACCAGGAGATGATCCGCATGGATATGAGCTATCGTCCGAGCGGTGGAGTCCTGTTCAATCGGTAGAAAAGGTCCTTTTGAGTGTGATATCTATGCTTTCAGGTATGTCTTGCTCCCTCACAATATACCCGAACTTGTCAATGCATTGGTGTCGTGCTCACATGCTGATATTGTGATATCAATCAATTTAGAACCAAATCTGGAGAGTGGTGCTAATATCGATTGCTGTAAACTGTACCGGGAAGACAAAGAGGTGAGATCATTGACCACTTTTACCTGCTAAACCTCCAGCTAACAGCGTCGTTCCCTCCCTTCACGGCTTTCATACTTTAGGAGTACGAACGGAGAGTGCGCGCACAGATTCTAGAACAACTCGGTCTATAAAGCTGTTTATTTAGACCTCAGTCCATTTTGGATGTAAATCTCCCATGCAAGTATGTCGAGTTGAATACATTGTGGTTTGTGATGGCACAAAGATCTTTAGTAGGAGAAGCTCCACAAAGCGGCGAGGACGTGATTGACACTATTTCGCACAGCAGAACCGGTATTTTATGGCCTCGGCTGTAATGCACGACGACGTATGTGAGTCGTATATGACAGCCCCTTGAGGATATCCGTTTTTGGAAATTTTGAGAGACACCATGCGTATACCTGTTGGTGTTACGTCTCCGGTCATCACAGTATCTACAATCGGATTATGAACCTTCGCCGCGCCACCTTTTGACTACGTTGAGTTGACCGGTGTAATATGACACGCTCCACTTGTAGGAACGTGGACGCGTTTACTATGTAGTACTTTCATGTTGTCGAGACTTAGATGACTTCATCCGGCGAGAAATTTGTTCGAATTAATTCCCGAGGGAGTTCACGATTGATACCCACAAATTCAGAGCATAAAAAGAGGAATATTGATTCTTGATTTACCAATGCAGTTTCACATGCGTGTATAGGTACAATAAAGCAACATCCCACATAGTAAACTGCAGTATAAAAGGATGAAACATAAGGAGAACAAGAGCAGCAGCGAAAAAAGCACAAGGAAAAAAAATGGAAAAGGGGAAAAGCAAAGGAGAAAATATAACTTTTTTTTTGGACAATCTATCGACCGTAGGGATGGTATGCACTTTGGCCGCGCATACCCTGACTCCTCATTGGTCCAGCACCTCCTCCTTGAGGACCTCCAGGATGTTGTTGAGCTTGTTGCATGCCAGCCCGAGGTCCGCGAGGAATATGTCCTCCCATTCCTCCGCCAGCTCCCATCGGAGGTCCGCCTCCCATACCTCCCATACCACCGCCCATTGCCATTGGACCACCACGTCCCATACCACCCATCGGCCCGCCTCCCTAAAAGATACAATAAACGTTAGCTTAGATCCTTATCCATTGTTTATCGGATAGATACGCACCATCATTCCCATATTACCGCCCATCATTCCACCAGGTGCCATACCGCCCATTCCCATACCAGGCATTCCTCCCATTCCCATTCCAGGACCACCACCCATCATCGGTCCAGGCATACCTCTTCCCATACCCATACCTCCCATCATCATGGGGTTCATCCCTCCTCCACCCATCATTGGAGTACCTCCCATGAAATTTCCTCCAGAAACCGCCATCATTCTCTGATACAAATTAGCCATAGCTTGAGCATCAAAGGTAGGCGCCGATCCTGAGTTATTGGGACTGGTGCTACTGGTGTAGGCATCAGCTGTGCGATTGGATTGATAAGCACTTCCGTTTCCTGTTGTACCTCCTCCCGCTGTAGTGAATGCGCCGTTAGGCTGTTGTTCTCTCTGTTGAGCATGTCGAGGTTGAGCGAGTTTGACTTCGATCTAGATACGATAATACAGTGTTAAAATCCGTGATAACGCCCATCAGTGCATAAAGATCAGCAGCACTTACCCCCTTTCCGTCAATGACCATCCCATGTCCGACAAGCTTTTCAACGCCAGTTCCATCTTCAAAAGTCACAAAGCCGAAACCTTTGCTTCGGCTCGAGTCTCTGTCTACCATTACTGTAGCATCTACTACTCGACCATGTTGAGAGAAGAACTTCTTCAATGTCTCAGCCGTTACCGAGGGAGCAAGCCCTCCGACAAAGATTTTCTGAGTTCGCTGATGCTCAAGTCGGGGAATTGCACGTTTTGGATCAATCTGTGTAGATGAAACATCATGAGTAATCGATCTTTACGTAGTAATTGGGTTGAGGCTTACTATTTTGCCGTCCAAGTAGTGCTCTCGGACCATAACGGCGTTAACAGCAGCAGGATCCTCAAACGTTAGGAAAGCGAATCCACGAGATCTGCCAGCACCATCGCGCATAATGGTACATGCGTCAATCTTGCCAAATTGAGAAAAGTATTTTTCCAACGACTCTAACAACGCAGATTCCGATTAAACCCGTCCCTATTCCAAAAATATTCTATAGGTATGCTATGCTTACCATTTGTAGTTTCCCAATTCAATCCACCGACAAACATTTTGCTAAGGGTACAGTAGAGGCCGAGGATGGCAAAGCGGACACAGCGGAAGATGAGCATTATAGTGAGAGAAAAAGGTTGTTATTAGTATGCTCGATGTATCATACGTGCGGTAGATAGAAGAGATAGAGTGGAAGTCTAGAGGTGATTGTGATACGGTACTTTACGTTGTTTCTGTCTGATGATCTACTCGTGGTGTACATCTCTGTCGTATGCTACGCACTAGGCTGGAGGAAAGATGCCCCCAGATGCGAGGATAGAATCCAGTACGAGTATAGAAGTCTAAGTAGCGCACCGCTAACGACAAAAACTTTGGACCACTTGTGGTGTATTCCCGCACCTCTCCTCCAGACATGTTGCGCATCTGCGTGGAAGATAGGGGATAAAGGACGTGGAAAATTGATCAACTCACCCTTCATCTCTCATTTCCGAAGGCCGTACGGTGTGATTATCGCCACGATCGAAGTCTTGTCCAACGGCATAATTGGACCCATTCTGTTGAGAATTAAGCTGCGAATAAGCCGAGTAATCATCTGAGCTGGAATATGTCGGGATAGAACTCGTCCCTGCAATGGATTGGATTGGCTGTGGTGCAGTGGCAGCTTGATCCATTTCCAATTGCGCAGGAGCGGGTTTGGTCATCGCTGGGGCCGATGGAGGTGTGGATGCCGCAGCAGGTTTAGACACATCCGCAGTAGCCGATGTTGCGCCGTTGGCAGGCTCTTTTAAGTCTTTTACCTCCGATTTAACATCTTTTGGGGGCTCCACTGGTTTGGCAGCTTCTGCAGCTGGCTTTGTGGTTGATGTGCCGTTGACATCATCGTCGTATTCGTCTGCGCCGTACAAGTCTACAGGAGGAGTGTGCATAAATCAGCGTGGAATAGTCATACAATATAAAAGAAGTACGCACCACCGTAGAGATCTGCGTCGTCCATGCTGATTCTGGTGGTCGTTCAAATTCAAAGTTTCTTCGCTTCATTCCAAACATGTTCTACGAGCAAATCAAAACAAACTCTCAGGAACCCGTACAGTGTTCCCTTTTCGGTAAGTCGAAGGACGAATTCATTTACCGCTAATATTTTGGCAGAACTTGAGAGGACTACATGACTGGAAAGATATGATGACCCTCGGCATTCGAATCTTCATCATCCTCAGCCCATCGTCGCTCATTCAAGGAACCACAATCGAGTTGATTAATCTCGCTGCTTTAACCGAAGAGTCATTATTATGGGTGCTCCATTACGCTACTATAGCTCAGTTTCCGGTGGGGAAAAAATGGTGAGGGTATGTATTGACAAGCTGAGTAGAGAAAGAGTGACAGGGTCATAGAGTTTCAAAGGGTACATCCACTGAAAACTAAGCATAGAGACATCACTTTGTGAATTAACGCTTATTCGCATACTGTTTCAGCGCCTCGATCTGTTGCATTTCTTCTTCATCGATCCCATCAGCGCACTTTAGGTAAGCCATGAAAGCCAAAACATTTTCAGGCCCGGCTAGCTGTGCTTGCCTTGGCCAGTCGGTTTGTTCAGTAATGTGATATGCTCCTTTGACATCTTGACTGTAATACCCAGGGCCAAATGAGTGATTCCAAAAGTGTAATTTAACTTGCTTTACTCACGGCTCTGTCGCGTTTTCAATTATTGCACCGAACTCCTCATACTGCTTCACGCTCACTTTCGGGTTTTGACAAATGGTATCCATGTAGCGTTTCTTCGCTAGGGGGGTAAGCCCTGGATACTTGGTGATGGCGATGAATTGCTCCTTGACTTTATCAAGTTCTGGATCTCCCTTTCCACCCTTTTTGAACCTGCAAAAATAGGTAGATCAATGAGCAAGCTCGAATAGCTGCACGCTTCTGAAACACATACTCGCACTTCGGCTCCTCACATCCGCCAGCATCAGCCACACCCTCATTGCTCGAGCCTTCATCACCCTTGCCACCGTTACCACCCTTGTCATCGTCCTCATCATTGCCGCCACCGCCGCCACCGCCCCATTTTTCCCGCCGCCAAGAGGTGGCATGAACATGGATACAGGATACATTATGGTTCCAGCGACGCCGATTACATCTACAACTATTCTGAACTTGTCCATTCCGGTCAACGGCTGCTTCTGAGGTACAGGTGCCTTGTCGTTACTGGTAGTGTCGACATTCTTCTTTGTAGTCTTCTCGCCAGTAGTCCCTTCGGGTCGCGACTTGGAATGCTGAGTGGTAACCTTGGATTTAGGTTTCTTTTGCAAGAATCTTGGAACTTTTAGCCAACTTTGGCGGGGGTGCAGCCTCGCAATTCGTTTAGCATGAGTGCTGTAGGAGACGAGGTATGGGTTGGTTAAGTAGTCTGCTGTCCAATCTCCCACTTGTTTCTTACCCTCCTTCTGAACGAGTATGATGCGGTTGGTTTCCATCTTGAAGACCAAAACCCAAAAGCTTCGAGTCGGGTGGATGATACCCTACTGTTGGGACAGCAAAGACGTTGCTCGCCGTTAATAAAAAGATGAGAGGAATACCAAACGAAAATTTCATATTTCAAGCAAAAGACTTGAATGAAGTAGCTGTCGAAAATAGAAATGATATTATATCAGCGCGTAAAGGAGCGAATGAGTAAGAGAATTAACAGGGAAGGAACGGGAATGATAGGTCAAAGGTTGGAAGCTGACTCCATCTGACAAGTCTGGATTAAGACCGGCGAATGTCGCATGAAATTAGTTGGTAAGGAGCACCGCATTGTTTTGATGATCTCATGTCACCCAACTCCGACCAAAAATGTCTCGCACTCAAAACAAGGAACATCAGCTTGGAGGAATAATTGGCTCATCGTATTGAACAGACTTCTATGCATACCTGTCGATGGAATATCTGGGTGGGTTACAAACAGTTTCAAAGAGGTGGTATTTTGAAACATTCTGACTCAAATAATAACGCAACGACGAGCTATCAAATTACGTTGTATACACAGGTATAAGTCATTACCTCGAGATTTTAAGAAATTTCGTACACGAGACAATCGGCTGCAGGTAAAATGGAACAGATGCATCATTCTTTGGGAAATGGGAAAGGATTTTATAGAAAGTTCACGGTTAGACGGAAAGCCATTTCCGACAAACAGCATCAGCTAGACCCGTTCCCCCCGTTGTTCCATAGATCAATAATAGGTTATAGGCGGAGTCTTTAGCAATTCCAGCATCCTGAATTGTGTAATGTAAGCGTACGGAACGAGTTATTCCATTGAGCTCTCACTTGTGCCGATGTTTCTTTGATCCGCTCCTCGGCAAGGCTCAGTACTTTTTCGTAATGCTTGACAGCAAGAGACAGTAATCCTACAAATGGGGTTAGTATAAGAAGCACACTGAATCAGCTACTCACCTAAGTGATGAAATGTTCGACCATAGTTGTATTCCACTTCTTCTAGATGTCGATTACTTTTGAGCAATCTGGCAGTTCGATACTTTTGCAGAAACCCAAGTCCCTGAAAACCAGGTTATATAACGTCATCAACCGATTGATTAATCAGACTCACTTGAGTAATGACGTGATGCCGGTTGTCAACCTGACGTTGCATCGCACGAGAAATGGAGGCCGCAGCGAGACTAAGGCATATAACAGGGTCGTTCGGTTGTAGGTCATGCGACTGAAACAGATAGACTAGTGAAGGGATTAGTAATGCACCAAGCTATATATGTTAATTACGAACATAGTGCACTTTGATAGCTCTTCGCACACGCCGAAAGCTGCCCGTATACCGATAGCAGTATTGGGCTCTCCTTGGTAGCCCTAGTGGGTTCAGGATTGGCTCCAATAGCCGCAGTCGCATGAGTCCATCGAGATTTTCCAGAGTGACCCTTGTCATTTTTGGAGTGAGAATCGGAAGCTTGGTCTTCCGTGTCCTCGCTGTGGTCAATTCCTTCACCTTCACCCTCTTCAACATTGTCCATTTTTTCATGGACTGCCCATCTATTGCGACTAGCAACCCATTTGGCTTCGTTCCCGTCGGCAACAAGCTTTGTAGTGACAATTTCTCGGTGGAGATGTTTCTGGAAGTTGGTATCAATAAATGCATCCACTGCATACATCCCACCCCCAAGACAAGCCAGCATGAGTCGAGTGGGATCGTTGTTGAATTGATGGGTGAACATCAGACGTCGAGCGTGTTCTATGACGCCGGTGTAATCCTTGGCATAAGTCGCACATGCTTTGGGAAGTGAGCATCATGATGCAGAGACTATGTAAGGCATCGACACTCACCAAGTAGTGCAGTTCGAATGGTAGTTTGAGAAGCGAAATCCGAGTATGCATTTGAATAGAGGATATGTCGCAATACTTCTGAGCCAATATCGTATTTGCCATCTCGTGTTAACATAAAAGCAAACTACTTGGGGTCATCATCTGGACGCATTCAGGGTTAGCAAACCTCGTACCTGCAGAAATAGGTCCATCCATTCACTGAAACTATGTTTCCGAAACGAGTTAACGGGAGCTTTGGCTGACCGAGAGCTGCCTGGACACTTATGTGAGAAATGCACGTGCTAATGTTGGGACGTACTCACTTAGCTCAAGTTGTAGACGAGAAGCCATATCGGAGGCGTTCTTGAGGCTGCCTTTGCCATGGTGTTGTTTCTGAAGCCGCCTTTCGCTCACAGAGCCACGATACTGAGAAAACTGGATGAAAGAGTTAGTATAACCTTCAAAGTCCAACGTCTGTCACTCACTCGATTTCCCAGAAATAGCTCACGTGTCTCCCGAAAGTGATCGGTCAATAAAGTTGCATTTCGGAGCCATTCCTCTCGATCATGTCCGGTAATGTCAACCAATTCCCGTAATTTCGCAAAGGTGCTGTCAACAAAGTTTTGGCGCTCAATCTCAAGCTTCTCAATATCCTGGACTGATGCTTTGGCTTTGTATCTTTTGCTACCCTTTTTGGTCTCCTCGAAAAGCGAAGTGCCGGCATCTTTGGAGCCTTCGGGTGCTTCGGCATCCTCGTGCATTGAAGTATCCTTTCGAGATTGCCGAGATGCAATTACTGCTGACCTATGAACATACCATCAAGTAAAATTTCAGTACAAAACGTACCTTCATTAACTAACTGAAGGGCCTTTTTAGGCTGATTCATCATCTCGTAAAGTTCAGCCAGCCTCATCTTTGCATCATTGTTAACAGGGTCCACCTGCAAAACTGAGACCAATCCTTGATGAGACCGAAGTGTCTAAGGAAAGAGTGGTTCGAGACTTACTGTATTGCATGACCTCAATACTTTTCTCGAGATCGTCTAGATGATGATGACACGCGCCAATTTGTAATAATATGTCTACAGTGGAGATCTGAAACAATGAGTCAGTAGTTATCTCGCTAATGAAGCCTCACTAGAACTGACTTCATCATAACCGGCCAATTCTTCGTAAACTCTCAACGCTTGTTCGTAAAGCCCTCGTTCGAAGTAGGCGGATGCGATCTCCAAAAATAGCGACGCATATTCCAAGGTGTCATTTGCCAGTACTAACGAGGCATGAAGCTGCCAAGTAATCAATTTACACGTCATTACAGGGTTCAGTGACACTCACTTGACCTTCCTCGACATCTCCAAGGGATAACCTCGCGATGGCCAATCGATGTCTCAGATTCGTCTCCAGTATATAAGACGATTGGATCCTGCTGCTCGACTCCTCTGTAGCATTTGTATTTCTGACGTGGCCCTCTGGGTCAAACTCTCGATCGTCTGCAGCAGTTACCCAATATTTCTGATCGGCGCGACCCTGAAGCCAGCGGGCTCCATCACGCACTGCTCTGATAGCAAGTTCATGCTCTCCAACCGTGTTGCAGAAGTCGGCTAATGTGATGATTAAGATGACGTAGTCAGGTGCCTCAAAGTCAGATGGCCCATCAGGATACAGCTGTTGAAAATACGCAAGAGCTTCTTGATAGAGTTTTATGCCTTTCTGGAACTCTGAAAGAATGGAGAACAAGGGTCCTAGCTGCTGAAGAACACCCAAGTGAAAGGGCACCAATTTCAAAATAGCCATGAAACCGTTCATAGCCTAGAACAAAGAGATGAGCAATCATGCAAATTGGTGTGAGGTGCAATATTACCGCACGGTCCATGTTGTTTTCTTTGAGGATGACTGAACGATCCCATAATGCATCGACATCATGAGGATCCAGCGAGACTGCTTTTCGGAAGCAATACAGCGCTTGTTGCATTTGACCACCAGCACTTTAAAGCAAATGATGAATCAATTAATCCCGCTAGTGGAAGGAGAATGACTCACCGCGATTGCCGACCCAAATCTCGCCAGAGCTCTGCATCTCCCTGAAGATGCGCTGCCATTATTTTCAGCTTTAATGCAGATTCTGGTTGTCCTTGTTCCTCATGGACTAGTGCAAGTGTGTTCCATGCCGCATACGCAGCTGGTTCGATACGGATCACTTCCTGACAGATCTCCATGGTTTTCGCGAGGTCTTGATTTACGAATGCGGCTGATGCTTCACCCAGCATGGCCCGAACCTGATGAGATAGTTCAACTTCACGACGTGGTCCGCGTTTCTTGCCCTATTCCATGATGAGACCCGTATGCATTGGCTAGGTAGCATAGGTTGTTTACCTTCCTACGACCAATGCCACTTCGTTCACGCGCCTCTTCTTCATAATCAAACTCTTCCCCTTCCTCAATAGAAAATGTCCAAGGTACAGGTCCACCTTCTGTGCTAGCAACATTCGATTGCTTGATGTTTTCTACTATGCGGCTGGTGGACACCTTAGAAGGGGATATATAAGTTCTTGATAGTCAGTACTCACTCGAAGTCGCCTTCAATTTCACCTTGCGCTTCTTTTAATTGCTCTTCATCGAAAACGTTTGACACATCCTCTATTTCCTCTGGAAGATAATCCGAGGCATCGTCACTTGCGACGCTAAACTCCTCCCAATTAGTCGGGTCAACTTCTTCCTCGAATTCGTCTGGAATGTCGACAGTGAGTAGATGGCCAAACGTGATGCGAAAGGTTCACGACAAACCCGATCCTTCGCTTTCAGTGTTTGGGAAATCCATGAAGTGTCACGATGTTCGGCGGAAATGATCGTCCAAGTTTGGTGGTTTGACCGTCGGAGCGGCGATCCGAAACTCCGATTGAAAAGATTTATTCCAGTTTCAGCCAATCTCGCCCGGTCAATGTCAAATCATGTAGACTCATCATACATCGCATTGTTAAAGGACCATATCACTCACGTAAAGTCTCATCGAGAAGGTGTTGATGACGACTTGGTGGGACCTTCCGAGTTGCCGGCGTCGAAAGTGGATTCTTACAGCTATTGGACGGCGAGAGAAAAGCGACTGCTCTTCTATGGGCTTTCACGCCACTCACGACTTAGGCCTGATCTGATCTCAGAGCTGATTGGATCGAAATCTCTTGTCGATGTTTGCACTTACATCCAGTTACTCGACAAGCAGGCCAAGGCGCATCCCCATTCGATTAATCGGGTTGAATGCCCCGCAGCAAGGGAGATGGTCCCGACTTGGGAACGGTTCGAAGAGAAACAAGCATCATCGTTGTTGTCAATTCAGCGGAAACGTCGGCGACAAGATAGTAACGATGATCAAGCTAAGATGAACAAGCGACCTCGACTTGCGATAGAGCTTTTACCTCGCCATATTACGTCAGTAGAAGCAGCTTTGCGGAATATTGCAAAGGCGAGGCAGAACGATGATGCGGTGAGTTAACTATTCTCGGCGCTGAAATTTACCTCTCTGACGAGTTTTGCATCTATGACTACAAAGAGCGATGTTGACGGTTCCGACGGTACAACAACTTCACGCCATAAACTCTCTGACGAGCACATGAGTGATCTGGACGAAATCCAAGTAACATCATCGATGCTTCACGAAGATGGCATTGCGATGCTCCGACTCGCCAAGGCGCAGAAACTGATGAGGTTAGTAACAACACTGGCGTCATGAACCATATTCGTTGATCATTGGGCAATATAGGTTCTATTTCAAGTACTGCAGGTTGGCTAGGCTACAAAACCCCGCAAAACACAAATTGCCTCTTCCATCCCTAACGTACGGACTCTTGGTTGCACTTGTTCAACTATTACGGCAATTCTTGAGAGGGGTGATTGCTCACACTATCTCATGTGCTGAGTCGCAACTGAATTCTAGGGTACCAGTCTATCTATTCGGGAACGGGGGTCTTGTTGAGTAACCTTCAGTTATATTCCGTAGTTACTGCCTAACAGAACATTCTCAGATTACACCGGCACATGTAGAATCTGCAGTGTCCGCCATGAACTTGGAAACATCCAAATCACGTTTCTTTGAGGACATGGTCGATCGATTAGGTGCCTTTTTAGAACAGAAGATCGGGTCTATGGATGAAGCAGAACCCCACATCAACCCACTACCTTGGCCAAAAAGCTCTTCCGACACTCAGGGGCCCATGTTCCCTTTCGAAGCGGTTTCACCAAACAACTCATCAAGCCTAGTATCGTTTCCCGATTGTCTATATTCATCAACATCCGAAGCTGCCGAGAACCTTGATGACGAAGCGGAATGGGCAAGGGTGATAAAAGAAGAGGAGAAAATTGATGGGCAAGATTCAATTCTGGACGCTGAGGAGCAAGAAGAAGCTTGGAATAGCTGTTCATCTCAACTGAGGAAAAAGCAATTCCTTAGCAATTCCTTAATCATTGAGGAGGATGAGGATAGTGATGGGAGGAAGGAGTTGGAGGAAGCTGACCCCTCATGGAATGAGGAGGACGATGTCATGCATTCGGATAGTAATGGGGAATGACAAGTCACGATTGCACGATGCCCTTACATGTTAACTACTAACGTTCGATCTTCCCACCACTCCTTGATCATGTATCATAACACCAATATATAGGTCGTTACGCTCTACCGATGGCACATTCTATCGATCACTAGTCAATAAATAAATGTATCTTGAGAAAAGAATCCACAGTTGTTCTTGGAGATTGACAATCTAAAGCTTTGTCAGGTGTGGAAATGGAAGCAGCTGCAAAAGAATGGGTATGAGCATAAGTCTGGATACAGCAGAGCGTATCGCCATAGATCACGAACCTAGAGCAGTTTCCCTTTGGCTTGAATGGATTCTGTTTGAAATCGTCACAATCGCATTGGGAACAATGTACGGCTACGCTATCCTCGGCTTTGTCACGATCGCTAGCATTTCCATCAAATGGAGATTTCACAGCTGCGCGTGAGCTAGACCTCGTACTTGTGCCTCCAGACGCTTCGAAGTTTGCAGCTAATGTCCCATTGCTTGTGCTAAAGGACTTGGACCTAAGGGCCGGGCGAGGAGGAGCGCTACTCGCTGCTCCACTCTGAGATGGCACGGGAGGAGGTGGTGGTGGTGCGAACCCCTGCTCCTTGGATGATGGTACCCTTCGGATTGGAGGTGGTGGAGGAGGCGCCTTTCTGAAGACTCCCGAATTAGCAGCAACTTGTATATCGTTCTTGGCATTCTGCAGTGGTGCCATTGAATCATCGAACACGGGAGAAGGTGACCTAGAGCGTCCAATAGAATGACTATGGTTACTTCCTTTCCAGCTCTCCTGGTTCGGATCATCAGCTGGAGACTGTGCATAGTGATCCCCGAAGGGTTCATCATGCTCGTCGAAGTCGTGCGAATGGACTTGTTGAGCCAGAGGAGGCTTCGCTTTGGAATTTTTCCTAGCGGTTCGCGAAAGAGACCCATTGGAGTTATATTTACTACCATCTAACTTGTTTCCAGTGAGAGAACGCTCTTCTCCTTCGTCAGATGACGAGCCATGAAGATGGTGATGAGGTGGAGCCAGACGTGATTTGCTGAGGCTGCTGACACTGTTGCTTGCGGGACGGTGTCTTGGAGGTGGTACTGGACGAGTGTTCTTGACTTCTTCGACCGTGTAGTTGACCGGGAAGAGTCCTACATCACCACCGCATTCTCCCTTCCACCAGCCCTCGACTACTTCCTCAATCCCTAGAATCTCATCGTTCATTTGGAACGATAACTCGTCGGGTGCTGCAGCATCATAGTCATACAATGCTCGGAACCATCTCTTGTTCAAAGAGCCGCCCGTGTTTGCCCTTGATGGAGGTCGAGGTGGTGTTGCTGGGGTTACAGAGAGACCCGAGGCCGATTTAGTAGAGTTTGCCCGTGACCGAGCCCTGGATTGACTATTTGGTGTTCTGCTGATGATATCATTCGCTTCATCGTCATCTTCGCCCAGAAGCTTCCTGGTGTTACGGCTTGGAAGGGTGGATATGTCACTTTTGGGTGGAGGATCCACTACTTCGTCGAGATTGGTGAAACTCTTTGAACGACTCTTGGTTCGAATGCTCCCAGCTTTTCCTAGCAGATTTCCTGGAACTGCAGATGCCATCCACGACTTTTGCTTCTTCTCCTTCCCTTTCTCTTTTTCCTTTTCGGCAAAGTCGGAGTTCGATTCATATTTCTCTCCAGAGTTTGTGCGTTCAACGAAAGTGTGCAAAGCTCCCTTGGGTCGTTCGAAGTCGACTCGCTGAATGGCGGATCTACGTACGGGGGGTAACCATCAATCAGAAGACCCTGTTGTGATTGTTTCAGCAGTGTATCACTCAACTCGTCTACCCAATCATTTCGGATTTCAAGAAGCGTGTCATAGTATTGGGTAACAAAAGACAGCTCCAAGTCCAGAAAATCGGTGAGGTCTCGAAGTTGCTGAATCTCGTTGTCCTGATGCTGATGTTAGCCCCTGATGACGTGATCCGGATTACCTGAAACGCTTTACCTGTATGTCATACATCCGTCTCTGCACTTCCTCAGACGCTTCTTCACTAATGGCAGTAAGTGAGTATTATATTATTATCTCAAATAGTATTGAAGTACTTACTATCTGGATTTTGCCAACTTAAATTCTTCTTCAGCATCCTTGCGATCTTTCTCCTTTTTAGCTTTCTCCAGCTTGGTTCGTGCCGCGTCAAACGTCAGCCTGCCACAATAATCAAAATCAATAAAACAGATAGGCAAATTATTGCAGAAACACAACCTTCGAGATTCTAATTTCTTCCTTTGGGCATTATATTCCCTCATGGTGTCTCGAACCAGTGCAATGGATCCCAACCAAGTATCATAGAACGTTTGAGCAAAGTCTTCTTGTAGTTGAGCAATTCTACAATGCGCCCGCCCGAGCTTACCGAGGCACTGTCCTGGTTGAATTCTCCTGGTTGAGCATATCCAACTCTGAGTTATCAAGATCCCTTACCATAAGCGGCCTCCGGGTCGAAGTCAGATCCATGAGAGATCATAGCGAGTCCAAGGGCTTCAACGGCGAGCGTTTTGGTGGATTCTCCTTCGTATTCCTTCTTATGTGAAATAGACTTGTGATATCCCTCCGAAACGTTGAAAATCCTAGGATTGTCGTTTTGAGCTTGGTAACACATTGGCCCAACACAGTCCAACTGACCTTTCTACGCTAGTATGAGACGAGGACGTCAATCCAGATATCACTGAGAACAAGCAGCTTGTGAACTAACCCGGCGCGGCGAAGCTCGATGTCCCGTTCGAGCTCCTTGAATTCATCCTTGACAGCTGGCTTCTTGGAAGAAATAGTTTCACCAGCCCATTGCTTTAGCTTCCCAAGTTGCTTGGATGCCATTACGAATACAAAAACCGAGTACTCCCTATAGATATTTTTGAGAGGGGGTGGTACGATGACAGGTGGTCAAACTCGCATTTTTCCGAAGCGCGCGGCCTATTTCTGAATTTCACACAGACACGCGATTTGCCCCTATTTGGAAGGTACAAAGTCCCGAATCGAGCTCGCAATGCCTTTGATTTCCAACGCTTGCACTAAACAGGATCTAAGATTCTTAACCCAATTTGTAATCTCCAACAACCTCTTCCCACACGCTTCGACAATCGACACTGGCCCTCAACCGACCACAGAGCAAAATGGTGCCGCCGAGTTTTCTGTTCAAACTGTATGTCTCCCTTGGAGGTGGAGTTAGTCGGTGCTGAAGCATGACTGGAATCAATTCCCTGATCTTCATCGGAATTTCGTTGGAGGTAAAAGAAAAGGGTTGAGGAGTGTTCTTGGAGAACGGGATGCCCAGGAGGGTCATAGATTGAACATGCGCGTTGATCATCGTCTGAGATCAACATCAAGCACATCAGTTTCACGTGAGCCCAAGAATGATGACGCAGTCGACTCACTTCATTCTCCTGCCCAGTTAAATACCCAAGGGCCAATGATTGCTCAATACATGCATCTCTGTCACCTGAGATGGCTGCCTCCAAAAGCAGATACCAGCGGTCCATGAATTCTTTGGAATATTCTCTGGAGGCACCAAAGTCAACCAGCTCAATCTGCGTGCATACACATGTCTCAGCCTAACGAATAGGGATTGCTTGCCAATCACTCACCTGTCTTGTGCGGCGGTTATATAAGAAGTTCGACCAGTTCGGATCCGTTTGCATGAGCCGGAATTGGAAAAGCTCTTTCAAGCATAAAACAAGCATATTCCTAGCAATCTATCCGTCCCATTAGTCTCAGTTGGATCTGAGAAGGACCGAAGACCTACCTCATCTCGCACTTCTTGCTCCCACTTTACAGCAGCACCAAGGGGAATACCTTCCATTAGCTCCATAACCAAGACATTCGAAGTTGTTAAGCTCTGCTTCCCACTCTCTGTATCAACGGTATCCAAGCCAAACACGCGGGGAACCCGGAACCTTTTATCATCTGCGAGTAATTCTCCAAACCTGGCGGCACATCGCCCTTCTCTTAAATAATCACATTCTTCAGCAAGCTCCTGCTTGAAGACTTTCAGCGTTGAGTCCATGAACAATCCTTTGGGCATTAAAGGTGTCGTCCTGGAAAGCAACAAGGTCAAGGTTTTGATGTCGGACACTATGGATTGCTCGACATTCGGGAACTGGATCTTGATAGCTAGAGGGACGGTTGCTCCAGGTGACTCTGCGGACCGGTGTGAAGGATGGAATGGAGAACTGGGTGAGAGGCTGGCGGTGTGAACTTGACCTATCGAGGCCGATGCTATGGGTATAGCATCGAACTTGTCAAAGTGAGATTTCCAATTTGGGCCGAGTTCTTTCGACATGACTGCCTGAAGAGATAAATTGGATTATTGGCGGGTTTGCGTAGCGCGATAGGCGTAGACTTACTTCCATTTGCCAATTAGGCATGTAGTGTGCCATATTCTGAACTTGTCGCAGAATCTTTTCGATCTGATCAGGCAAAGTATGGGCATCTTGGATGCTCATGAACTGGCCAAGCTTCAATGCAGCGCCCCTCATTTGTGAAAGTTTGTCAACCAAACGAGCAACATTGGCTTCGGACATGAAGAGTGAGGACCCTGAAGACTCGTTGGAGCCGGAAGTTTGACGGCGGATAAACTCGGTAGCAGCGCCTGTGGTTAGACCCGCAGCCAGACCTAGGCGATAGCTTGCAATGAGAACCAAGATGAAAGATCGTATAAGCCAGACTCACTGCCGTAGTGGAAGAGTCGACCAATGCGTGAGGAAGGAACCTTGGACGCTTTCAGTACAACTGGCTAGCATCCAAGTTATCAGCTACCTCATTTGTACAGAGATATGTCTCGACTAACTGTTTCCTTGTAATCCTCCAAATCCTCTAGAGGAGGGAGGTATGGGTTCTCATAGCTTGATTTTGATGTCGAGGCGGGTGGAATCAAAGTATCTGCGGGCGGGGTGACTTCTGGGGTGTTGTTCTTGCCCGCAGGGGTTTCCAAAGATTGAAGTGATCCTGCTACGGACATAGGGGAGGCGGATTGAAGCAAGGTAGACTCGATGGATTTTTCTGGCCTGATCCATTGAATTGGTCTAATGGGATTATTGGATCCACGGGTATAATTGACGTCCACCTGTGAAGGTCCATCTGATATTTTCTGATTCGGCGTCTTCACAGGTATTGACTCTTCCTGCATTTCCGACATTATCCGATTATTTTGTCTCATGGTGCCGGCGGAATGTTGATCGACTCCACTGGACCTCTCTTCTTCGGCTGCACGTTGCTGCAGGCGAGAGGGTATGACTCGCTCTGCTTGGTACACAGTTGCTCTGGAGACGATATCGGCAGTAGCATGTAGAGCGCATAGGACATCATACAAGAGAAGCTTGCTTCGAGGTGTAGACATCACCCGAATCGATTTTCGAAATTAAGCGACGAATGTGAGAAAACACGAACGATGTTAGTTTGTCTACATGACATAAGCTGAAAGGATGGAGCGTGATAGTCATTCTCTCTAAGTCTAAGTTGAAACGACATTCTTTGAGCCGACGACCCCTTCCTCTGATTGTTGATTTATCATGGAAGACTACCTTTCCCAGTTGAAGAAGGCGTCGTGCGGATGCAGGATTTAATGAGACTCATCGTGAAGCCAGCAATGATTTCGGTCAGAATCGAATCTATGAGGTTTTGAGCGAGTTGTCGATATTCCTGAAACGGATAGAGCGAGATTCACACTAAGGAAAATGTGTAAGGATGTATTGCCGGCTAGAACGATGAGGAATACGAGGTCAGCGTCCGTTTCCCGAACAACCCGACACCTTCAGGTAGTGATGAAACGGTGTTCGATTACCTTGCTTATTGTCTGTTGACTTTGAAAAATTGATTGAGAGGTTCAAAATTAGCAGTACCATCTGATGTACTCAACCTCTCGGCCGATGGGCCCAGGGTCTTGATTTGCGTTCTTCGAACTGGAACTACGGGCACTGGATGGTAAGGGTAATAAATGTCACAAGATGCGGTAGACTACGTCTGAAGGATACTAACTTTCAAAACAAGATTTGAAGGCAAGGAAGGGAATGAAATTGACCAGCGTGACACCCTGTCACCCTGTCACACGTCATTGCCAGCTCGGCAAAGATCGGAAGTTTTGTGTGATTCTCCTTGACCTATTGGATTGGATCTCTTACACTTTCCTACACTTTATAGTCGATTACATGTGCCTGCCGCGACTTAGCTACTGATTCAGCAGCAGGTATCAGGATTGAGGTTAATGCCCCATTTTGGCCCATTAAGTATCTGTACACGTGGTGTTCAGGCCAGGGCTTCAGGCTGTGAAGAAGCTCAAGTGTCGTTGTCGTTGCAACTCCTCACTGCGATCGATAAGGTCCTCTCAGTGAGCAGCCACCGGATTGAGATCCCTTCATATTCATAAGACGGTCTGTTGGACGGCGCCATCTCGATCACTGATTGAAGTAGGTCGCTAATTTCCACCTCCGTCGGTTCTTGCCACACTATCGCTCTCGGTGGGATATCGTGAAATCAGGTTGTTGTCAAAAAACATGGGCATCTTCTCCCTGCCTAAATCTGCGAAGGGACCTTCAAAGCTTAACTCAGCGGGAATGGCCACCTTAGGAGGTGTTCAAGTGTCTCTTACTTTACTGGAGAAGTTGATGGATGGTACACCTATACCATTCGTCAAAGGCGCCGTCGGAACAGCGCTTGAAGTCATAAGGATTGCAAAGGTATTTCTCCCATATATATTAACGTCGTTGTCATCTCAAATAAGGATCCAGGACATCCAGTCTGATAGGGAAGACTGCGAGAACCTCATCAAGCGGACGACGTCTCTCCTTATAGTTATCCTGGATTCCCTCAAAGGGAAGACGGAAGAAGAGATTCCAAGTTATCTCAAGCAAGGGGTAGAGAGACTCTCAACGTTCGTTATACCCACGTTACACTTCCTTATCTTGATCTGACTTATTGTTGCAGGAATTTTGAGGAGGTACTCAATGAACTGAAGATCATTGACAAACGAGTTGGAAAGCGAAGCGCCAGTAGCATTGCTAGGGCCATTTTATATCGTTTTGATAATTCGGAGAAGTTGAAGGGATGTTCATCTAAGCTTGAGTGGGCGATCACAGAGTTTCAGGCAAGGTCGAGATCTCTACATGTTATCTCTCTTGTTTATGGGGAATCTGTGATTTAGGTGACATCCAGAGTCGATTCATGCCTGAAGGATCTGGAGCGTTACGAAGAGATGCGCAAGGAGGTACTAGAAAATCGGACTGTAATTCAGGAAGGCCAGGACTTGCTTCAAGAGGGACAGGCAAAGATTGAAGCTAAAATTGAGGATGGCCAAATGAAAATTCGTGATGAGCAAGTGAGACTTCAAGATGGACAAGCAAAACTTCAAGAAGGCTTAGATGAGATTCGGGATGTGGTAAAAGATAAGGTATGCCCCTAAGTAAATAGCCCTGACGTATCTGATTAACATATGTTAATAGATCAATGGAAGCACTCCTTTAAGGTATGGGGATCCGTTATCTCTCTAATGAAGTATTTTAAGTCCCGATGTTCCAGCCTTCCTTCAACCGTCATGCCAGCAAATCCAAGAATATTTGGACGGCAAATGTACATCAATAAAGCTATCCAGCTTCTCCTTTCAGCTACTTCCACTCGGGTAGCCATCCTCGGTTCGGGTGGTATGGGGAAAACTTCCGTGGCTCTCAAAACCGTTCACGATTCTCGCATCATTGAGCGGTTTGGGATCAATCGTCGATGGGTGCCCTGCGAACAAGCAACCTCGATTCCGCTTTTCTTCGAACTCATCGCAAAAAGCCTTGGTCTTCCACCATCAACATCCAATGATCGGTTCAGTGAGATAGTCGCCGCTTTAGAAAAATCCGATGCCCTTCAGTTTGTTCTCTTCGATAACTTCGAAACAATTTGGGACATCGAAGGAGAGCAATCAGTGATTGCAAACATCCTCTCTCGACTCGCATCTATTCCTTCCGTCTCATTCATCATTACCATGCGGGGAATCCAGCACCCCGCATCAGATCTGATCGATTGGACGTCTCCGCGTTTACCACCTCTTACCCCTCTCGAGATGGATCCGGCTCAAGAGGCGTTCGTCCGAATCAGCCCGGATAGCGAAGGAGATCCCAATCTACCGGAACTTCTCCGTGAGCTAGACTGCATGCCATTAGCAATCACCCTAATGGCGAAGCTAGCAGAAGTTGGAGAAACCATCACGGAGTTGCTGTCGCAATGGAGACGAGAGCAAGTGAAGCTCTTAAGTCAACCGGGTGGAGACCGCACAAGTAGCATCGAAGTCTCTATTCATCTGTCCTTGATGAGCTCACCTTTAAGGACGAATGCGGATGCGATTCCTCTTCTCAGTGTCTTAGCAAAGCTTCCAGGAGGAGGAGCATTAGCGCAACTTCCCACGATTTGCCCATCCATCACGGGCTGGAAGGCAGCGTTGCGTATCCTTCGGACTGCAGCGTTAGTATACGACAGTCCTGACAAGACAGTCGTACATATGCTTTCTCCAATAAGGTCATACGTCTTGCTGCATCATCCAATTGCGGATGGACCTCTGCAAGATCTGCGAAATGCATACTACCAATTAGCGGCCAAAGGGTACGCATATCACGGAGACCCGAACTTCGATGAGGTCCTCGCTAAAATATCCAAAGAAGAGATCAATTTGGATACCGTCATTCTGGATGCACTCCGTAGCGCAGATGACAAGGAGGACGCAATCGCTGCTGCTATAAGATATTCCAGGTATCTCAACCTCACTCAACCTCGCGTCAACGTCATAGAAGCAGCGATTCAGGCAGCTAGAAATACTGGGTCCGCTCCCTTAGCCAGTTGTTTGAAGTGTTATGGTGATACTCTACGGTATCAAAGCCGACATGATGCAGCTTCTCTCGCTCTAGAAGAAGCAAGAGAACTGCATATCGGACTTGGTAACAACTCAGGCGCCGCATTCTGTCTATGGTCGATTGGCGAGATATTACTAGCGCAATATAGATTTGATGAAGCCTGCTCCAAGCTTGAAGAAGCAAGGCGTCATTTTGTAGAACTTCACAATCTCGCAGGGGCTGCTGATTGCTTATTCCTATTGGGAAAAGTCTACGAAACCCAAGGAAAGTTTGACATCGCTACGCCTACCCTCGAAGAGGCAAGATCTCAATTCGTTCAGCTAGGCGCAAGGCTTGGTCATGCTAATTGCCTCCGAATACTTGCCAAAGTATATTGGGCTCAAGGGCAGTATGAAGCAGCGCTCCTAACTGCAACAGAAGCAAAATTGGCGTATACCGAAGTGCGAATCCCTAGGGGAACCGCCCATACGCTACTGCTGTTGGGTGATATCTATTATGACCAGGGTCAATACTCTGAAGCCTACTCAGCAGCGGAAGAAGCGAGATCTCTCTATGGTGGGCTGACCGATGAGTTAGGTTTCGCAAAATCTCTACTATTGATGGGCAATATCCTGGTCAAAAAAGGGAGTTATGATGAAGTCCACCTTTTTGCGGAAGACGCAAAGAACGTGTACATTACCGCCGGAGATCACCTAGGCACTGCGGATTCACTCACATTGCTTGGAGAAGTTTATCGTCAGCAGGGCAATATCGATAAGGCTCACTCTGCTTTGCAAGAAGCAAAGTCACGATTGACCCAATGCAACAGCGGCTGGTATGGTTCGATGCGCCTCGCCGACTGCAACTGCGCTCTTGGGAAAATCTACAGACTCCAGGGTCAACATGACAATGCTATCAAAGTATTGGAGGAGGCCCGGGCCATGTATTCTATCCAGAGTAGGAAGAAACCCGATGCTGATGAATGTACGAAGGAAATAGAATTGGCACTCAACAAGCGCGATAATAGCGAAAACGTGGATTAGATGTTATACTGCTGCGGTGGATGGATTGGAAAAGTGGGATGGCGGTGACGACGAGAGGAAGAATATTCTCCAGGATTTCATGTTCCTTTCCTTTTTCCAAGTACTACATCTGTATATAGACTCATAGTCAAGCAATGCTTTAGTCAGCGTAAGTTTCGTAGAGAGATCTCACTGACCGTTGGTGCTGCGCACTCAGCTATTATTCCGAACATCGTTTCATGAAGTAAGTACTCAGGAACCGAAGTGGACTCCACTTCGGTTACCGGCTTACTGAGATGTCAGGATTCCATACTAACTTCTGCTAGTTGTTTTACTAGTAGTTAGTTTTCCCCATGATATCATGTACCGCCGTGATTCGTCGTCGAATCGACCAGGGTTTAGTCACCATTCGTAATATGACCTCAACGAGAACTCCGTCGGCTTGTAATCACCCTCGCTTCACTCGCTCGCAATACAAGCCAACTCCGTCGCAGGACTCTAGTAACGGGAATTACAGCAAGGAAAGTAATGAACCACGTCACCGTCACACCTGACCGGTGACTTGGTGGGAGTACTACAGAAGTTTATTCTCTCTTGACCTCCTGGATCCCTTTGCCATATGCCACCATTTACAGTGAGTTACATGTGTTTGCATTTTAGCTACCGATTTAGCAACAGATGTCAGGATTGAGGTGGAACGCCTGGGGCATGCCCTATTAGGTATATCCATGCACGTGGTGCTGTGAAGCCGAAAGCTCCGGACAGGTGATTTAGGCAGGTGTTCCCCAGCCAACCTGCCGGCAGGGAGTGGCAGGTGTGACAGGGAGAAACGGCGCGAAGAGGTGAAGAGTGGCAGGTGGCAGGTGCTTGGCAGGTCTAGCCGCCCCCGCCAA
>WSUA01000281.1:0-22019 GCA_019633455.1 Tulasnella sp. 419 | reverse complement strand
TCTGGCTCCCAGTAATAACTTGACTAATGAAAAATTTTCATGAAAAGTATAAGATCACATGCACGGAACTAGCAAGAAACTCAGGCTGAATTGCACGCGATTATGGAGCTCTACCCTTCAGCGCCATCATCCAAAACTCACGATTGAATATATCATTTGAACGTACGTTTCTGGAGCGTGGCCCGCGATTTCCTATACTGGGTTACCTTACTTGTCTTATTTATAGTTTCTTCGACCATGATAATTTTTCACCTTGAAATTCAAAGTGAACCGGTGTGGACAATGGGGATTTACATAATTTTGAGAACATAAAAAGCCTATGTTTTGAGCGATTTTCCGCAAGATCATTGCTGTTCTTCTTTAGCTCACTTAAAGCCGTTCATATCTGCGCTGATACAAATCTTGTCACAGGAACGCTACTGTAGTCGTCATGAAGTTCCGCTTTATGATAGAATAAGGGCTATGGCAGAAGTAATAGGAAACAGAACGGCGCAGAGGAGAAAAAGATGTTGCGAGAGCTTAGCTGGGCGGTAGAGACATCAGAGAATACGCTGTTAGGCGGGCACAGTCAGTACAATCCGTGCCATCTGGTAAGAAATCAGTCGCTTCTTTCCCTCGGTTCGGCCTAGAACAGAGCTACATATAAGTGATGAAAGACATGATACTAAAGTACCAATTAGGTGTCTAACGACGCCAGATAATGAAACTAGACCCAGTGAAACGAAAGGCAAAAAAGGTGAGACTTGAATCACTGTCTCGGCTCGGGTAAATATGTCAGATCGCACCTGTAACTTCAACAACCTTCAGGCCCCCCGGTTCTTGCATCAGCAAATGTGCGGTGAGCTTCTATCCAACTTATATGAGTATATAAGATGCAGTAGATATGTACGATATTTAACGCTTATATATGATCTCTTCTTGCAGGGAGAGTTTGCAAGCTCCGAGATTGTTCTCTTCTCGAGATACTCCAGGCTCCGTCCATCAACAAGGCAGCGGCGGTGGATTTGGCCTGCAAGCGATAAACTAGACCCCGCTTTTGAAGCTGCTTTCACCGGTACGTAGCCGTTTTGCAGACGGGCCACTGTCAGATGGGAATGGTAAGTTTGCGAAGTTGAGTCGGTGTTTGAATGAGTTACTGACTTTGGCTGTTCTACTGATAACAGTTCCGCTTGAAGCTTGTCAAGCATCTCCTCGGAATAATCAAGTAACAGGTCTGCTTCAATCTCTCCCAGGTTGCTTGAATATGTTCCAAGTTCCGATGGCATGGGCTGTAAAGGTTCGCCAAGATTGTCTGAATGTGCTCCGGGTTCCGATGACATGGTCTGTAACAGCTCCTCTTCAAGCTCATCCATTGTTCTCTTCTCGGAATATATTCCAAGCTCCATCTGTATAGCTTTTTTCGTGTCCTCATACTTTGACATCCCACAAATTGTCCATGAGCCATCGATAATCAGGGCAAAAGAGTGGGTGCACTCACATTTTTTTGTTCAGAATCATCCCATTTCACCCAATCCTTCGGCCAAGCGGGTATTGGGTAATGGCGTTCGATAGGGTAAATGGCACTGAATTTGAACTTGGATAGCTTTTTCAGAGTGATTCCAGCGGTTGGCAAGCCTGTGTCACAATGCGTACATCTATCAAATGAGGCGTAAGGCCTTGACCATTCCAACGCATGTTACCACTGAGATACGATCCGTAAAGATTTACGTTAAGACAGACGACAGAGTCATGAGATCGGATAATAGAACGATTAGCAGCTATTGGACGCACCGTGCCACCATCTTCGCGATGTCCTCGGACACCGACATATAAAATTCCAAGTTTTCTTCCGCTATCGCGGAATTGTATGATGGATTATGCAAAAATTGGTTAGTGAAGCATGTATAAATCGTTGCTGTGCCTATCTTCTGAGTTTCTTTAGTAAAGACTTACGTGTTTTGTTTAATGCGTGTCTGCCTCCAACGGTCTGGGGAAAGCTAGTATACGTTTTCCGGATGATCCACTCTGCTTTTCTACTTTTCATTATATGTCTATTATTATCAAGTTGCAAACCAGCTCTTTTCATGACTCCGTAAATTGCTTGAAGCTAGGTTGCGTGCAAGTCTAGTTCAGAAACAGATCCCAGATGTTATAAGTATACCAACCTTTTTGAGTTCCTGTTGCCTTATGCTAGAATCAGTATCAATGAATAATTCACCGATGGCCACTGGCGGGCGCTCTCCATTGAAGCCCAAGCCTCGATAGATGTTGTACAGACAAGCTAGGTATAAATTACTGTTATGTCGACTTTCAGCATGTATTTGCCATAGATTCCACGCACCATCTCCGGATTTACCCACAAGTTCCATATCGTCCTTGGACACAACAGTGTGAGGCCTGCTACTATGAAAGGGGGCAATGTAGCCTGACAACTGTATACATGTGTAGGGACGGAGGCACTGAGCATTTCTAGACGATCTTCTATATAAACAGAAAGAAGCACGTTACCCCGGCGTTGATCTCCAGGACTACATCAGGATCTAGCTTCAGATGAAACCCCATAGTTGGGCAATCATCTCCACGCCGAGATAGTAAAGCGTATTCCACCTTCTCGACAGGCTTCGCCATAATGAGACGGGCAAGCATTATGGTGCAATACAATGTTTTGATGAAGAGGGAGGCGGGGGAATGCATTGTACAAGGAGTATTAAGATGATGGCGGTAACATTCCATCTTGAGAGAAGCTCACCTTATATACGCTTTATCGACAGCCGAAGGCTGTGAGTCCTCGTGTATCAAAGTTCTCAATAATACATGCCCATTGCGACAAACAGTCATCAGCATGAGACATCGCTTCCGAGTTTGAGTCCATAGCCGAAGAAACCAATACTAACATGGAACTCCGACAGCGAAGATCTTGAAGCGCACCAAACATTTGCTTTTTGGAGACAAGGTGGGAGTATCTGCAATGAGATTCAGCAACTCCGGCAACTGTTTAACCAGATCGTCTCTTTTCCGGGCTCTCTATGGGCGTTTTGCAACCGAATCGGCGATTGTCTTGAACTTGCGTTTCCTAGTCGCATTAGCCCCGGATGACGATGAAGACATATGGTGTTTGAAGCCTGGATGTGTAGCCTGGGTGATGATAGGATCAAGTTCAACTCTTCTTTGACTCTTCTCGCGTTCTACAGTGTTTAGTTGTCTTGCGCAATCGAGAGTACGAAGTGTGGTTCGCCACTGTCACCATCATTAGCAGAAATCTGACGAGAATTGAAGCAAAACATATTGACCAACAACTACCATATACAAGTTCCCTCATTCCCATCGAAAACAACAACCTTGGGACTAATAAAGAGTTTATCATTGCACAATTGAAAGTATAAAATCACATGTACGAAACCAAGACGAAACACAGATCGAAAAGAATTGAATGAATTGGACAAAAAAGAATTATCGAGACCAGAAGAATGAAAAGGCGGGAGTGGCGAGCTGACGTTGATGTAAAGTACGGACGATTGGAGGAAAGAGAAAAAAAAATGATGATGAATGTATTGACTGAGAGTAAAAAAATGAGGCTATGGAGCATAGAAACAAAGGAGGATATTCTAGACCACAAAAGATCACTTTATGTAGGTTGATGAGGGTAAAGAAAAGGATTGACAGAGAGAAAAAAAAAAGGAAAGTGGATGACGAGTCATTGAGAGGGTCCATTTTGACGCCTTGACGAGAGAGTAGAGAAACAGTTACGGAGAAGAGACGATGACATTACCGAAAATTGAGAGGAGACGTGCCAGCACCATGACGATCACAATCAACATTGCAAAGTTTTTTTTTCTGTTCCTTCACATACGACGAGGAGCTTTCGCAGGTGCCGGTTTCGCCGCACGTCGAGGTCTACTGGAAGTAGCAGCAGCCGAAGTAGATGGAGCGGAAGGACCTTTAGCACCTCCACCTCCATTCTTCTTTCCACGAGGCGTATCCTCTTCCATATCATTATCCGACTCGCTCGGAGCTCTGTATCCTCTTTTCGGTCCTGATCGTCGACGAGTGGTAGTAGAAGGAGTAGTAGAAGTCGTCGCGTTGGTTGCGGACAATTTCTCTTTCAGTCGGTTCGAAGTACGAGAGCCAGAACCAGTAGCACCAGTAGCCGCAACGACATCCGCGTTTCGTCCTTTGCCAGTAGCACCACGAGTTTTTCCTGCTTTCACTGTCTCCTTCGAACTCGCCAAGCTCTTCCCGCCATACCCTTCGTCATCATCATCATCATTGTCCGACGGAGGAGAGGACAAATCTGACGAATCTTGATCCATGGCAGAGTCCATCGTCTTTCTCTTGGTACCAGTAGGCCTCGTCACAGTTTGTCCATTCCCATTCGACACGTGTCGAGGTCTCGGCGTCGCAGAGCGTTCTTCATCAGGAGGAGGAAGAGGTTGCTTCTTCGATTGTTGTTGTTGTTGTTCAGCACTAGCCTTTCTGGACTTGGGCACAGGTTTAACAGCCCTCCCATTCGAAGGAATGACATTCCAGGATCCATCCTTTTCACCATTAGCAACCGAAGAAGAAGTGAACGATTCGTCTCCATCAATCGACATCACGTTCGAACCCTTCTCAGCAGGAGTCTCGAGATTCAATCTTCCCAAATCTTGAGAACATTCCTCCCAACTTTTAGGACTGGGCGTATCAGAGACCGAAGGTGTCATGCGCATCGATTGTTGGACACTCGAGCCATCAGAAGTCATGGTGTAGTTGTCGTTTCGAGGAGCGCCGAATCCACGATAGTCAGTTTCAACGGGTGTCGTCAATGAGAGATGTGGTGAAGCTGTATGTTCTCTGTCGTTGATATAAGCGAACGAAGCTTGACTTTCTTGACTTCCGATGAAGCCCTCGGGAGGTAAGTTCTCAATGTGGCGGATCCAGGGGTGTTGACGAGCCTCGGTGATGGACATGCGGTTATGTGGATTGTTGACAATGAGTTTGCGAACGAAATCGAGACCTGTGTAAATATCGTGTGTCAATATTGAAGAAAACTCCAATAGTTCTCTCAAAACAACGCACAGTCGTCGGATACATGCATCCGTTGTAGAAGGTCCCAATCAACCTCCCTCGTAGCCATTCTTTGCTGAAGGGGAATACTCTCGTCTTCATTGAAGCAAGCAACGTTGGTTAACCTTAGTGGCACAAAAATGGTCAGATATCTGGAATAAAGCAGAACCACATTGACTCACATTGACCAGATGATAACACCCAGACTCCAACAGTCGACCTTGAAGTCATAGCTATCTTGTTCACCACGAAGGACAACTTCTGGGGCAAGGTAGCTTGGCGTGCCGCACATAGTCTTGAAGAATCATCACAATCAGCATTCTAATCAAAAACTCGCTGGTTAGAGCATACCTTGAGGAACGTTCCGTTGTCAACAGCCTTGGCAAGACCGAAATCAGCCAATTTGATATTCCCATCCATAGAGAGCAGTATATTCTCCGGCTTCAAGTCACGATGCGTGATATTCTTTCGATGAACGTACTGGATCCAAAATATTAGTCATGACATGTGTATGAAACACGATCGACTTACACCAATGCCGTCAACCATCTGAGCAGCCCATCGTTGTGCAACATTTTCCGCTAAAAACATTCAATATGAGAGCTATTCAAAACGCGTAATATCGAGGACTCACGGACTGGGCCGTGCTTGATGATCCAGTCCAACATGTCGCCTCCACCAACGAGTTCCATAACGATAACTATGGAAATCGCCCACGTCAGGGTCTGAGCGGACCCGATCGATGCACTAATCAGGACTTACAAATACTAGATTCATCCTCGAAATATTCAATCAACCGGGTAATATTATGCTGACATATCCAATAAAACGTCAGCATGCCAGCCAAGAAAACTGTGAACCAATAAGATACGCACGTGACGTAATGTTTGCAATATGGCGAGTTCTCGATCGAACATCTCCTTGTTCTTCGGGTTATGGGCAAATCGAGACTTTGAGATAATTTTGCAGGCATAGCTTTCGCTATTCAATTTGCTGTACACCTTGCGAACGGTGGCAAACGAGCCTTTGCCGAGCACATCGCCCAGTTGATATTGAGAGAACAAGCCTCCGCCGGTTGTCTATAATGAAACTCGGTTAATATGAGTTGGAGGGGATTGAGATGGGAAGTGATACTGACGATCGGAGCACACGAGCGACGAAACATGAAACCTAAAATGAGGGTAAATAACGTGGTCAAAACAAAAACATTGGGATTCACTTACGCAGATCATCCACATCCAGACTGTTTCCTGGCAGACCAAGAGAGATCTCATCACCATGAACCATACGCATATGTTTGCCTTTGCCAATTTTTTGGCCGTTGATCTGCAATAATGGGGTGTTGAGTGACCCTCACCCCAAGGAGAGATAAACCACGAAAACAGCTCACATAGGTACCATTCGTACTGTAGTCCGATACATTGACAGTAATCGCGCCATCTTGCTCGTGGATGAGTTTGATTTCGCAGTGGCGTCCACCTGTACAAAAAGTGGGCGAAGCGGGATTAGACACGTCCAATTTAAGAAAAACGCGCGGGAAACGACGCGTATATGACCACTCACTGGTTCTGTATGATGGTACGACGATATCGTTGTTTGTGTTTCTGCCCATGGTGTAGGAAGGCTTGTCGTTTTTGAGATCAAATGGTTCGCTTGCAGGGTTACATGGGAGAAGACGACCCCAGAGATCATCGTAAATGTTCTTTGAATCTGACTGAGAATCTTCCTGGGTGTCGCTTGTATCGTCTGGCTGAGTCTGAGGTTGAGTGGGCGCGGTCCAGAAGGAATCAGCTGTTGATTCTGGAGGATGATACTCGTCGAATCCATTAGGAACGGGGATGGATGGACGGACTGGATATTGAAATCCCAGCATTTGATCGCAACTGTTGTGAGAGGAATGGAATGTCGGGGGGAATTGGAATGGAGACTGAGGGCGGTGTTGTTGGTGGTTGCTTCTATTTGAACTCTGTTTACTTGCCAAATAGCGAGATTTTATACGTTTTTTGTAAACAAAATGTTTCTGTGGTGACGAATCAAAGGTAAAGAGAAAGAGAGAGGGCGCGGGGGAGAAGACGAAAAAGAAAAACAACTCGGAACAACCAAAATTAAAATGACGGCGACTTGAATTTCTCACATTCTCTCCTCATCGTCTTACTCCCATTCCACATCGTCTCTCAGCACCTCTCCGTCGTCATTTAGCATTTCCTGTGTGCCCACTGCCAAATAGTCACCCACGGTCCCTGACTCTCGAGCAAAAAACAAACCAAAAAAAGAGCAATTTACCAAATCACGCCCTTTTCTTTCATCCTCTTCACACTTTTAGTTATACTCTTTGACCCATTCCCAATCTCTTATGCGTCGTCATCATCAACAACAACGTGTTCGGGGACAAATTCCATAATCCCCGCGTCGGTCCGGTCTTCTGGGCCCATTCAAGCCGAGATTCGGTGCTCCTATGCACTCAAAACAAAAACAAAAACAACTCGCGCGGTTCCATCGAAGTCTGTTTAATCTGCGAATTCTACCCACCTGTTACTTGCCACCCGCTCGGTCAGGAGTGGCTTGAATGATAAACGAATATCCCATCAATGACACTTCCGGATATACCCGGATGACATGTCGAACGCTCTCGTAACGAACAAGTATGTATTATCCAATGTTCACTTCAACATATTCACATTTTGTGATATCATCCATAGACACCAATGGCAGGTTCAGCATCACCAAATATCTCCCGATATCGTGCCGGATAATGTCGTTTACCAACGTCCGGGTGACTCCTAAAATGCAAAGACTATCAGCACCACTCAACAACATCGCAAGGAATACCACCCACTTGATTCTTCCAATCAGCTGTGCCACCCCAGACTCCGTCTTCCCATATTCCGAGAAGTTCACAGCTAAACGATCTCGATATCAATTCACCGCCTCAAAGAACCAAGGAAACAGAAAAAACCACTCACAATCCGTAGGACCAAGTGATCCCCTCGCATTCACCATCTCCGCAATCTCCTTTGGCAATTCACCTTCATAAAGCGAGACATCTCCCACCCTTACTGATTGACTGATACTCTGGAAAAAGGGCATCGAATAGCGTGGACCGGTTCCGTTAGGTGGCGAGAGTACTCGATGTGAAGTGGCTCGAGCAACCCCTTTAGTTGCCGCTTCAAGTCCTTTGGGAAATGTCTCGGTGAGGTGAGTGTTCAACGAGTGGCGTTTAACTAACCTTTACCAATGTTGACCACCAAGGTATCGGGAAGAGGCGGGGCGTCTATCCAGTCACCTTTCAGGTTCTGGACCTGTAAACCGGGTTGCAAAGACACTTGAAGAAGCTATCAAGGAACCCAAAGTTAGTCGGAGGGGCTGATGGCATGAGTATACTCGTTGAAAGGGGATTCACAAAAGTCAAAAATCCGCCATCGAAATGTGCTCCAACTCCTTGATCACCCTTTGCGGGATCAAATTCGGGATATTTGATGATCTAAAAAAGGGGGAGGCGAGATGAAGCAGTTTCATACACATATCAAGTTACTTACTTTGGAACGATGCTGGATGCGAGGATCGAAGAACCTATCAACGGCTCCGGGTTGGATGAGCAAACTCTCGGCAAGCAATCGGAGGAACTCGAAGCTTAGAGCTTCTAACTGATTCTGGTATGTCGTAAATGTAGCCTTGAACCCAGGTAAATCCTCTTCCTCCGGCCACTGACAAACCGAATCTCTTCAGCACGTCAACATTTAGTGATCACAACCCAACTCACTTGAGGTTCTCCCCAAAGTCTCAAATAATCAGGACCACCTTCCTTCCAAATAGATTCGAAAGTCGTTCCAAAATCACATTGTTCCCTGTGATCCACTGATCCCTTCGTTATCTCAGATCCCAGTCTGTTATATCCAAGGAAATAAGGACTGTTGAGCATCCGAATCTTGTCCTTTTTCTCTAGTGGCAGACTGAAGAATTGTGGAACGAGCTCGATGAGCTTGTTAGTTACATCCTATTTTAAACTGAATATGAGTATGCTTAATTCCATTGACATAGGAGTACACCCGCCTTGTCAACCGGTGGATTCTTGAGGTAACAAAATCCCACATTCACAAACGCATCTCTAAGTTGACCCAAGAACGTCTCTTTCTCTCCTCTCCTAATGAGCTCATAATCCAGAATCGGTACAGAAGTGAAGTCTCCCATATTGTCCTAAGCAAGGTTTGTGGTTTTTCGGACGACGGGCATGTTATATACCCGCATTAAAGCAAGGATCACGCAATCGAAGCATGAATGCATCATCATCATGATTAGAAAGCCAAGATGTGATCATTGTAAAGACGCCGTGATTCCCGTTTCGGATCTTACGGCTCTACATTTTCTCAGCCCATGAGATTATGCAAAAGCACCCACGCCTGGTTCTTTATCGCCAAAAATGTCTCGGTATCGAGTTGGATAGTGTCGCTTGCCAACATCCGGGTGGCTCCTAATCAGGAAAAAAGTTGTCGAGGTTTGGGCGTCGACAATTCAATGGTTGAGAAACTTACTTGATTCTTGCAATGAGCTGTGCCAAGCCAGACTGCTCTCTTCCATATTCTGCGTAGTTCACAGCTAAAATGTCAAATGAGCTACAAGAGTCTCTAGGAGGAGAGTTCTCCGTGCACTCACAATCTGTGGGTCCGACATCTCCTCTGGCCTTCACCATCTCCTCCAATTCACCAGGTATACCATCTTCATACAGCTTAATCTCACTTACACGTGCCGTCGGACTAATATTCTGAAAGAAAGGTATCGAGTAGCGTGGACCATACTCGGGTAGCGGTGATACTACCCGATGCGCAGTAGCTCTTGCTACACCTCTCGTGACCGTTTCAAGTCCTTCCAATTTTCAATCTCATATGACACTACGACATTGTGATGGTAAACTTACTTTTCCGATATTCACCACCAATGTGTCCGGAATTGGTACGACATCTATCCATTCGCCTTTCAGGTTCTGGACCTGGAGCCCGGGTTGTGGAGATACTTGAAGCAACTATTGACTCGATTAGTATAGATTTCAGCGATCCTCCATTTTCAAGACTTACAAAGGTCAAAAAGCCACCGTCAAAGTGAGGTCCAACCCCTTGATTTCCTTTGATAGGATCTAGTACATGATATTTAGCGAGCTGCAGTACCAAAAGCCTGCTTAGTTGACTGCCTTGCTACTGAATAGAATTCTTCTTACTTTGCAGCGATGCTGAAGGTTTGGGCAATAGTACCTATCGATAGTTTCTTGAGGAATGTACAAGCTTTCCGCGAGCAAATGGACAAATTCGAGACTTAATCTCTCCACTTGACTCAAGTAGCTCAATACAGTAGGCTTGAAATCCGGAATATCGTCCTCATCTGGCCACTAAAATAAGATCATGTCAGCGAAACTTCAATGTAGAGAATCTAATTAGCGAACCTGAGAGTCACCCCAGAGCCGCAGAAAGTCAGGATCACCTTCCTTCCATTGCGATTTATAGGGCGTAGCAAAGTCACAAAGTTCTCTTAGATCTGCAGCTCCTTTAGTCCTTTCCGACCCTAAGCCAGCATATCCAAGGAAATGGGGACTATTGATCATCCCTATCTTGGCTTTCTTTTCTGGAGAAAGATCGAAAAACTTGGGCGTAAATTCGACAAGTCTCTTCACCACTTCCTGCGCCATTGCATTCAGTGTATACAAGCGATATAGTACGTCGGATAATCACCTACATTGTCAATGGGTGGGTTCTTGAGGTAGCAAAAGCCGACATTGACAAACGCTTGTCGAAGGTCCTTCAGGAACTGCCCCTTCTCTCCATGTGCAATCATCTTGTAATCAATAATCGGCACACTAGTAAAATCTCCCATGTCGGGTTTAAGCTTGTGGTGGTAAATCTCAGAACCATTAGCGCGCGGGGCGTTATTGGGGAGGAGGATCGCGTGATTGAGTAGCAGTTGTGACAAAAGCGAAAACGCCGAAAATGCCGAGGTGCGATATAATTTTCTTCATCCGGACCCTGAGGTTGCAATCGACCCGCATTTCACCTTGAAAGGACAGCATGGACTTTGGTCGGCCTCACAGCCTCAGAACATCGTAGGTGTAGTAAATCCGTGGGCATAAGGGCTACTTAACATTCTTTTTCTCTAGATTCAAAAAATCCAAAGTCATCGCACCTCTTCATACCGGCGGTCCCATTGCAGTGACTTCAGATGGCAAACGCTTGATAACCTGTGTAGGGACTGAGGCTCTATTAGTTGATGTTGACACATCCTCCGAGATCTGTCGGTTTAAAGGGGTGAGTTGCATACATACTTCTTCACATGTCAAAGGATTCACCTCATTTGTGCAGGATGAGACATCGATAACATCCATATCTATCACTCCGTCTGGAAGCCATGCTATAATTTTTTACAGCTCGCTCTTCCTGCGGGTTTATGAGATACCTCAAATGATACTTGAGTCATCATCAACCCGGATCCCCTGGTCTCGTCAAATACCGAGGGCTCACGATGCTCCCATACATGTCTCAACTATTGACCCTACATCGTCATATCTCGCTTCAGGCTCTGCGGATGGAGTGGTTAAAATCTGGGATATTCAAGGAGGATTCGTCACACATGTCTTCAAAGGACATGGTGGGGTAGTCTCCGCTGTTCTGTTCAATTTCAGTCAGCGGCAGACACCGGATGGCATCATAAAGACCACGGAACTGATAACAGGATCTGTGGACAGTCGTATAAGGATCTTTGATCTTGCATCCAAAGCTAGTGGTGGTGGTCCACAAGCCGTGTTGGAGGGGCATGTTTCCGTCCCGAGGGCTTTCTCGGTTTCAAAGGACGGTCGTTGGCTCCTGAGTGGTGGACGTGACTCTGTTGTCTTGGTTTGGGATCTTCTAACCAACAAACCGGTGGAGTCAAAGTCATCCAAAAAGAAAAAAGGGCCTCAAAGCCGTTGGGTGCCTGACATGGTCAAGACTATACCAGTCTTCGAGAGAGTCGAGGCTCTCAGCATCATAGAAGATCCTGAAATCCTAGTACCAATAGCAGGGGTAGATCACAAGTTGTGCTTTTTCACGGCAGGAGAGAAGGGCGTGGTCCGGATATGGAGTACATGGCCCGACAAGGTTCTTGTGACGTTGGAGGGTCAGACCAACTCTGGAGACATGACGGAGGACGCTCAAGAGCAACGCCAAATCTTAAGCGCATTGTTAGTGATACTTTATTTCAATCTTTCTGATGCAAACTGAATTTTCGTCATTAGCTTTATCCCTGCCAAATCTGCCTTGGTCACAATGCATGCCGACCAGAACATCCTCTTCCACTCTCTCAAGTCTCACACACTCACTCGTCAACTAATAGGATTCAATGATGAGATTGTTGATACTGCCTTTCTATCATCATCAGGCAGATCCAATAAACATATCGCCCTTGCCACCAATTCGCATCTTATCCGGATTTATGATTTCGAAACTTCTGATGCTCGTTTGGTCTCCGGTCACACGGACATGGTGCTTTGTCTTGACAAGAGCTCCACCGGCCACATCCTCGCTAGCGGGAGCAAAGACAAATCTGCTCGGCTTTGGATGTCCTCAGAGAATCAAGAATGGGGCTGCATTGCTGTATGCGAAGGACACGCAGAGAGTATCGGAGCCATTGCAATTGCTCGACGGGTAGACGCTAGTACTCCGAATCCTCGTTTCTTGTTCACCGGGAGTCAAGATAGAACCGTCAAGATGTGGGACCTGTCGACCTGTTCTTTTGCCTCGCCCCAATCTCTGCAATCCACACCATCAGCTGTCAAGAGCTTGCTCACTCACAAGGCCCACGACAAGGACATCAATACACTTGATGTATCTCCAAATGATCGATTGCTGGCTACGGGTTCACAGGACAAAACAGCGAAAATATTCGAGATCGATTATGTAATGACTGCTTCAGGTGCGAGGGGCCATCTAAAGCTGATTGGGACATTGCATGGTCATAAGAGGGGTGTGTGGAACGTTCGATTTAGTCGCCACGATCGAGTGATTGCTTCTGCTAGTGGTGACAAAACAATCAAACTGTGGAACTTGGACGATTATTCCTGTCTCAAGGTGAAAGAAACCAGCCTTCAATACACTATACTTTACTCACGATGCTATTTCCTTACATCAGACGTTTGAGGGACACACGAACTCCGTCCTACGGGTTGAGTTCCTTAATCGGGGAATACAATTGTTGTCAGCTGCGTCTGACGGACTCGTCAAGTTGTGGAATATCAAGAGTGAAGAGTGCATGACCAGCCTCGACAATCACGAAGACAAGGTTGGATTTTTAGCATGCTGGTTTTTATAGCCATTCTGAAGTTCTTTAACAGATTTGGGCTCTGGCAATCAGTTCAGACGAGAGAACTGTACTTTCAGGCGCAGCTGACTCTGTTCTCACATTTTGGACTGATTGCACGGAGGAAGAGATTGAAGAGAAAGAAGCAAAAAAGGCAGATGAAGTTCTCAAGTATGTGTCACGTTGGAATCAACTAATTACTTACTAACAACGAGATCAGGGAGCAAGATTTCCTTAATTATTTATCTCTACAGGATTACAAGAACGCAATCCTTCTGGCTCTCTCAATGGACCAACCTGGCCGCCTATTCAAGCTATTCGAGAATATTCGGTCATCGCGAATGAGCAATCAAAGCACCAACTCAACATGCATCACGGGAAACGCTTCAGTGGATATAGTGATCAAGACACTATCCCCGGTCGATCTCTCCCGCTTGCTTCGTCATATCAGAAATTGGACCGCTAGCTCAAAAACATACGCTGTGGCCCAAACCGTCTTACACGCAGTTTTCAAGCTTCGAACAGCCGAAGATATCATGACTGCGTTTGGTTCTACCAAGACAGTTCCCGTCTTGGGCGAACTAGACATGAATATTGATGAAAACACGGAATCTTCGCGAGATCACGACCACCGAGCACTGAAAGAAGTCATCGATGGATTAGTACCATACACGGAGCGACATTTGGCGCGTGCAGATAAAATGATCCAGGAGAGCTTCATAGTAGATTATATTCTGAGTGAAATGGACGCAGGGCTAATAGTCGGTGAGGAAAATGGAATGGATCTAGATATGTAACTTGTATTGTGGTATCACTCATAAATACTTGTGCGTTGGTTGCACCATACAAACAAGTCCTTGTTGATTCTTCGGAATCGGCCGCACTCTATTCCTTTCTGGATGGTATGTGTTCATTAGATTGTGTCTTCTCTTCTTTAGCCATTCAAGAAGCGGGATGCAAGCTCAAAGAAGACGAATGTTGCACCGTTGGCGAACGGTGATCTGAAGATGGAATCAGAAAATATTTTAAAAGAGTTTTCGGACCTCATACCTGACTAATGTTGGTCCAAGACCTCGAGTGAATCCATTTATGCCTTCATTCCTCCATACAGTCTTGACACAGTGAAGGGTTGACTTGTATTTCTGGCCCTCGGAAGGACTAAATCCATCGGTTTGCATTCTTGATTTGATCACGTCAATGCTGAAAAGCACGTTTTAGTACATAGCATGCCACAGAGATGAAAGTTACTCACGGATAGATACAGGCCCATAACTTGAGCATCTTGTCAGCAAGCACCATGATATATACAATCACACAAACATACCGCATATCCAGCTGCCGCGCCAAACAGCACCGCATAACCTGGGCTGACTTCCTCACGTTTGATGCCTCGTTTACTCATATGCCGCTGAATGAGTTCCTCGTATGCCCAGAAATATGCGCCGTATCCAACGGCTTCTCGAGCTAGAGTCGCGACTTGACCTTTGTAGATACCTTGAATTCCATGTGCTCTGTAGATTTTCTTGATTGCGTCCCATGGTCCGTTATATAGCCGATTCTTCTCAGATTGGGTTTGAAGTCCTAGAATTTTCGTGATAAACATATCGAAGGCTCAGAAGATGCGAGCTTACGTATACGGATGTGTTCTACAGGTCCTGAAACGACTCCATTTGACAGGCCGGCAATTGCTCCTGCAGTAACTAATTGTGTTGGGGTTAAAATCTTGCCCTCCGGCCCGCCACGACCAGCAGCAATATTAGAAGCGGCCATATACCGCTTCGTGGACTCAAGAGCACCGAATTGGATCGAAACACAAACACCAATGCCCAGCAGAGGTGTCAGGGTACCCTAGTAAGGGTTCATATTAGCATCTGTACGTACGCGTGGCAGATAAAGGGAGGAATAACACATACCTTGTAGAAAGCAAGTGGGCCCTCATTCTTCAGGATACCTGTGGCACAACTGAGCGCACCGCTATAGGTGCCTTTGGGGGCTGTTTGCATTCGCTAATCGGATAGACACGGCTGAGAGAGCCGAACAACAACTGAACTCGTGTCCACTGACCACTTTCACTAAATGAAAATTTGTTATTCAGACATAGTTTTAAGATTATTGCATGGCAGAATCAGCCTTAGCTATTTACTCACCTATATCGAAAGGCTGGCCCACCATGACCTGGCAAAACCGAGGGGGGTGATTGCAATTTAGCGACGAAGAAAAAACCTATATTTACTCCTGTTTCACCTGAGCAATTCCACCAGCAGTCCCGGAGAGAATATCATTAATAGCACTGGGCATCGTGAAGTCTAGGTATCACAAGTAAGAGGGGAGGGATGACTCTCAAATTTGGTGGGTTTGGAAAAGGTGAAAGCTCGGCCCGATAATATAAACAAACAGGACCCTGATCCTCGACCCCTCCCTTACGTTTCAGCTTCCGCCAACAACTTCCACACCTTGGTTGTCCCTACACCCACACTTAAAACGACACGTATTGAGTAATGTCTCTGTAGTTGGTTCAAGTTGGGGGAACTTACTTCATACTAGCGAATTCATCCCATAGAACCCATTTGCAATTTTTACCCCGCGAAAACTCCGAGCCTTCGAGCTTGATGGTCACGATGTAGTACGTCTTTTTGATGTGAGAGAAGACGTGTAAGAAATTCCCAAGTACCTGAGGTGTCACACTGGACACATCAACGTCAGGTAGCTTCTGCCTAAGCGTATTCTTCGACACGTCAACCTGCAATTTTGCCGTCACCTTCTCCGTAACATCGGTTGTAGGGAACTCCCATAAGCCAGCCAAAAGCCCTGAGTCGCATAATCAGCCCATAATCAGATGTTCAATTCTGGAAATTGAACATGCCTGTAGATCCTCTTTGACTCATCAACACGCATCGTTCGCCCTGGATGTGTGCTTGAATGACAGTGACTATCGAGTCCTCCTTCCTTGGTTCTTTCCGGACAACCTTCATAGGAAAGCGTGTCACAGCTCTTGATGATGAAGGGAAAGGTTCGCATAAGCTGCAAGCATCCTCAATATCGACCGTTTCGTCCTAGAGGTTGAAAAGTTAATTTTCTCCTTAGACATGCCTGAAAAGATACGCAACCTGTTTCATCAGGGCTAATGCACCGCATCCTTTACTGAAAGGACAGCTATCACAAAGTGGCGATTGAACCTTGCATACTGTACTCCCAAGTTCAATAAATGCTTGATTGAGATCCCCTGGCCGCGTCGTCGTTTGTACCAAATCATCCGCAGCTTTCCAGATAACATCCAAAAACTGTTTTGATTTTGGGGGTGCGTGAAGGGCAAGGAGTCTAGAGAAGAGTCTCTGAACATTGCCATCCACCTATGAAAGTAGATAGTCCACAACATGTTTAATAAATTTGAAGGTTGAGAACTACTTACAGCTGGGGCGCAGACGTTATAGGCAATTGATGTCACAGCGCCTGGAAGATATCACCCCTTTAATCATTCTCTAAAGATCCTTTGATAAAACACACTCACCGGCGGTATATTTCCCTACCCCAGGAACGTGTTTTTCCAGAACAGCAGGATCTTGAGGTATTTTTCCGTCATAATCCTTCACAACTTTCTTTGCAGCTTGAAGTAAAAGCGATGCTCTGCGGTAGTATCCTAATCCTTTCCATAGGGCGTTCACTTCTTCGATGTCGGTCACCGCAGCCAAGTCTTTGATGGTTGGAAACCTAAGAGATCAATGATTGTTACACACAAACGGGCAAATACATTGCTCAAAACACGTTACCAACTTCAGGAGCCATGCGTTATAATATGGTATCACTGTAGCTACCTGTGTGTAAGAGGAACATTGAGTTAAACGAGATTACTAATCATCCGCTCGCATCATCCAGGCTCACCTGAGTTTGTTGAAGCATGATTTCCGAAACTAGTACTTCATAAGCGCGTTGAGAAGCAGCGTCTTCATCCAAAGTCGCGTCATAATCCTTCCTCCAGGGCATCCCGCGTACAGTTTTGACGCGATCATACCACTTCAACACCCCATTCAAAAGCGGCACGAGCCTTTTGCTCGAATGCGCGGATATTGAATGAGGGTAAGGATGCATATCTCCGGATTCTATGCTATCTCTTTCTTCCACTAAATCAGCCTTGAATTCGTCTGATTCGTCATCCGACACGACCCTTTTCTTTCCCTTCTTTGCCTTTTTGGCAGGTCTAACCACTGCGATGATTTCTATCTCGTCGTCAATGACTTCATTATAATTGACGCGTTTGAGAGTTCTCTTTGATGCTCGGCGTTCCATACGTTGCTAGATTTGTGTTGTCAACCATAGAACAGTTGAATAAAGTGGGCGTCGATCGGCACGATCGTGTTTTCCTCAAATAGAAGTATTTGTGTTGGCTTTCGCCTGTGTTCAGAGTTTAGATTAGCTTGCAGGCTTATCGTAAAATATAGGTACCCCGGTTAGCTATCAGATGGATAATATGCGTAGTCTGAATGGTCCATATTGCAAAAATGGCTGGTTTGGCGGCTCACAATACTGCTTCATCCCTGCTGCGTGCTCGCTGTGTAAAGCCTCCGCTGCGCTAGTCCTCATTTCAGGTGTGGTGGCCGTTCTGCTGAACGTCATCGCATCTTCAAGTTCATCCTAGGCTTGAAAGGTCCATGGTGAGACAAAAATCGGCGCAGTGTCTTGGCAACTTCGGTGACTTGTAAATAGCTCAGCTCAATGTCCTAATGAGAATACCTGCGTATGCCCGTTTAAATCCGAGTACGGTATTTTCATATGAATGACGATACAAGGGCCTGTGTGCACCAAGGTGATCATAATTGTGGCAACTCGTCTTCATATGATGAAAAGGAAATCAAGAAAGGAGAGGCAGCAATATTTCATTTTGTGTATATTCAAGTATGCCGATTTGAGTTTGTGTTATGTGATCACCCGCTTAAAGAATTTCGGCAGTTTGCTGGGAACGTGGATTAAGTCCTACGATATATTGGTCATCGGCTATGGAGTCAAACTCGAAGCGATGTCTCATGTCCGAGTCGATGACTTTTATGTAGTCATGTCGCAATGGGCATGTCATATCAGCAAATTATGAGAACGTTGCTACACGACTCCGAGTCAGAGCCTTCGGCTGTCAATAAACGTATATAAGGTGAACATCCCTCAAGATGGAATGTTACCGCCATCATCTTGATACTCTTTATATGATGCATTCCCTTGGCTCCCTCTTCATCAAAATGTTGTATTGCACAACATTGCTTGCCCGTCACAGTATGGCGAAGCCTGTCAAAAAGATGAAATACGCTCCATTATTTCGGCGTGGAAATGATTGCCCAACTGTGGGGTTTAGTCTGAGGCTAGATACTGATATAGTCGCCCAGATCGAAGCCGAGGTAATGTGCTTCTTTCTGTCCATATATAAGATCGTCTAGAAATGCTTAGTGCCTCCGTCCCTACACATGTATACAGTTGCCAGGCTACATTGATAGTCATCACGTGCTTGGCACTATTGTGACCAAAGACGATATGGAACTTGTGGGTCAATCCGAACATGGTGCGTGGAATGTATGGGACATGCTGAAAGTCGACATAACAGAAATTTATACCTAGCTTGTCTGTACAACATCTATGGAGGCTTGGGTTTCGATGGAAAGCGCCCGCAAGTGGCTATCGGTGAATTATTTATTGGTACTGATTCTAGCAGAAGGCAAGAGGAACTCAAAAAGGTTGGCCTACTTATAACATCTGCGATCTATTTCTGAACTGGACTTGCACGCAACCTAGCTGAAAGCAATTTTCGGAGTTATGAAAAGAGTTGGTTTGCAGGTTCCTAATACTAAGAAACGTTTATTGCCAGGTAAAAAACTAGAGTGGATCATTCGTAAAACGTATACTAGCTTTGATAAGACCGTTGGAATCAGAAACGCATTAACCAAAACACGTAAGCATTTACCAACGAAACTCGGAAAATATGCACAGAAATGATTTATACATGCCTCACTAACTAATTCTTTGCGTAACCCATCATACAATTCTGCGATAGCGGAAGAAAACTTGGAATTTTATATGTCAGTATCCGAGGACATTGCGCAGATGGTGGCACGGTGCGTCCAATAGCTGCTAATCGCTCTATTATCCGACCTCATGACTCTGTCGTCTGTCTTAACGTAAATCTTTACGGATCATATCTCAGTGGTAACATGCGTTGGAATGGTCTAGGCCTTACGCCTCATTTGAGAGATGTATGCATTGTGACACGGGCTTGCCAACCGCTGGGATCTCTCTGACAAAGCTATCCAAGTTCAAATTCAGTGTCAATTACCCTATCGAACGCCATTACCCAATACCCGCTTGGCCGAAGGATTGGGTGAAATGGGATGATTCTAAACAAAAAAATGTGAGTGCACCCACACTTTTTAATTGCCCTGATTATCGATGGCTCATGGACAATTTGTGGGATGTCAAAGTATGAGGACACGAAGAAGGCTATACAGACGGAGCTTGGAATATATTCCGAGGGGAGGACAATTGATGAGCTTGAAGAGATGTTACAGACAATGTCATCGGAACCCGAAGCATATTCAGGCAATCTTGGCGAGCTTTTACAGCCCATGCCATCGGAACTTGGAACATACTCAGGCAAGCTTGGAGAGCTTGAAGCGGACCTATTACTCGATTATTCCGAGGAGATGCTTGACAAGCTTCAAGCGGAACTGTCATCGGCAGAACAACCAGAGTCAGTAACTCATTCAAACATCGACTCAACTTCGCAAACTTACCATTCCCATCTGACAGTGGCCCGTCTGCAAAGCGGCTACGTACCGGTGAAAGCAGCTTCAATAGCGGGGTCTAGTTTATCGCTTGCAGGCCGCTGCCTTGTTGATGGACGAAGCCTGGAGTATTTCCGAGAAGAGAACAATCTAGGAGCTTTTGCAAACTCTACCCCCCAAGAAGATACCATTTATAAGCGTTGAAGAGCCCACATATCTATTGCATATTACATATCCTTTCCGAGCCGCGACAGTGACTCAAGTCTCGCTTTTTTGCCTTTCGTTTCAGTAGGGCTAGTTTCATGGCGTCGTTAGACCCTTAATTTTTGGTTTAGTATCATGTCTTTCACCACTAATATGCAGCTCTTTTATCAGCTGAAGTGAGAGAAAGAAGCGACCGACTTCGTTGGATAGATCCTCTTTGAAGTTTGTATTACTGACTTGTAAAGCACCGATGTGCTAACAATGCTAGCCCGACAGTGTGATCATGGACGTCTCTACTGACGAACTAAGCCCTTGCGACTTCCTTTCTACTCTCCGTCGTTCCCTCTCCTCTCGGAGTCCTATTCCCTCTGCCATATCTCTTATTCTATAATAAAGCGCAACCGCATGGTGACTCCAGTAGCGTTGCTTTGACAAGGTTATGTTAGCGCAGATCTGAACGGCATAAATGAGCCAAAGAAGAATGGTCTTGCGAAAAATCGTTCAAAACATGCGCTTTGGGCTATGTTCTCGAAGTTATGTAAATCCCCAATGTCCACACCGGTTCACTTCGAATCTCAAGGTGAAAAATTATCACGGTCGAAGAAACTATAAATTGGACGAGTAAGGTATTCCAATAGGATATCACGAACCACGCCCCAGAAACATAATTGAAGGGATGTTCAATCATGGGTTTTAGATGATGTGGGTTTTAGATGATGACGTTGACGTCTTCTGGCCCACATCATGGGGTTCATGACATTAGTAGCTCAATTCTCACGAGTAATTTGTTCCTACCACCAGTCGAACTGGCTTCAAGTAGGTGTTATGCCACAGCAATGATCTCATGAACATGCGGAAAGTGTGTAGACACCTGCCCATAGCAGATAGCATGGATAGGAGCATGGTGCACATGTGAGCACCACTCCGGTTGCCAGATACTTTGTTGCATGTCGTGCTTTGCAAGCGAGTGAATTTGCATCGAGGAATGAAGATAAGACCGTAGATGAAGTTGAGTGTCGTGAGGCTGAGAGAACGACCGTGAGGATCACAATCGGAGTTTGGATATACTTCGGCTATCCGAGAGCGATGGCAGTCGGCTGTCGAGAGTCAAGGTGAAGGCACGCGAGTAAGAGACACACGACCGACTAGGTAAGATACAAGATGTATATATATACTAGAAGAGGAAAGGACAAGTACGACGAGTGGGCCAATGGCCTCAGAATGAGCACAGTGGAAGAGGAAATAAGGTGCTCGACTCAGCTCGAGTAGAAGGCTTCGTCGGAGAGGAGGGATCAGGGGTCAGGAACGGGGGACGGTCCTGACAATGGCGAGATCCAAATGAGAAACCAAGATGGAGCTTGGTCGTTTATCCGCAAATAATACGAGTGATTTAGCACTCTTCTCATGTACGTAAGGTAAAATATTGGAGAAGTGGCCAGAGAGAGTAGGTGCTGTGACAGTGCGGCATATATGCTATGTGACATGATGTGACAGACGGTTTTTCAACTTGACGCCTGTGGTTTTTCGTCATTTTCATTCACATTCTGAGCAAGTACAGCGTATTTGCCCACAGCTCATCCACAGTCTATTTAGCATTGCATTAGCTCTTTCCATTTCATCGGCTTGAAAAGTCTATTCCAGAAAGGTGAGTTGAGACCCTGTCCGCAGCCGAGAAGCTTAGTGCATCGTTCAAGACATCGCTGACGGTCGCTTTGGTGTTGT
>WSUA01000280.1:6333-18253 GCA_019633455.1 Tulasnella sp. 419 | reverse complement strand
GCTCAGCTCGTTTATGAACCAGCTTCCATCTTAACAGCACCTCAGCATACGCGATGATGTGCGCTTCATACGTAGCTCGAGTTGCGGCATCCTCCACAAAAGGAGCGTAGTAGAAGCTATGGACGCTACAAGTTCAATCACCTTCGGCACCATTCAATATTAGCTTTACTCACGATTCCACCTCTTCATCCGGATTCATCATCACTGATATCACCTTTTTCTTCTCCCTTATTGGAGACGTAGCCTTGCTACTTCCACTTCCTGTTAACGTCCATCGCTTGTTAAATCCATAACCGCCCGACCCAAAACCGATGTTCAGCTTGCTGGACATTGTAGCAGAAGGTTCCGAGCCCCAGGCCTTTAGCGGATTTGACAGCTGCTCCGTGGATCGTCCCAGCAATAAGGACGATTTCTTTTTCGGGGATTCTGGTGTTGCAACCCGACCTGCTGGTACTGGAATTGATCTTGAGCTGATATCAATCAAACTAGCACTCGCAGTCAAGGGTGTTCTAGATCCTTCCGGTGTTCCAACTGAAACGACTGTTGCAGAAGAGACAGTACGTGATCGATGTGGGTTGTTGTTGACAGCAGGCAATGTAACAGCAGAATCGCGAACAGTTGTACTAGAGTTGCTCCCTGCTCCTAAAAGCGTTTTTGGAAGCAGATTGCTAGTCCAGGAATTACGTGCGGGAGAAAAAGAGAGGCTCAATGAAGACGATGCAGCGAGTGAGGATAATCGAGACCATGGCGGAGATGCATTTCCTGATGTCTGCAAAGCTGGATCACGCAATCGTAAGCTAAAATAGTCGATACTAAACCTCGGATTGGCAGGGGGAGCTGCATGAACTGGGGCCATTGGAACGTCTTTGCGCGGTTCAAAAGGCGTTGATTTCTCTAAGCACCATATCGTTAGTAAGTTATACCGGTATTTTAAATGATCAACTCACTTGGCCTAGGGGTGATGCGGTCCACCTCAAGAAGGACAAGTGATAGCATGGCCAGCATCTGGACATCTTTTGTCTGCGAGAAGTAATCATAGCTGAACAAGAGTTATGATTACAAGACTCTTTTCAGGCAATCTGAGCGCCGACTTACAATCCCTGCACCATCTGTTTTGCCAAGGGGTGCAAGCCCCACCGGACCACATGATGCATCCCATCCATCATTCTCCCATGCGCCCTGTCCTGTAGATATGTATCCATTTCACTCTTCTCATCCTTGGCCTCCATCATTGCCATACCCATCTCGATTGGTACAATGGGACTGAACATTCTATACAAGATTGTCCAGAATCGCTCATGGTCGTATCGCTGATGTTCTCTGGCGGTGTTTGCGTTAAAAAAACATAACTTGGCGGGATTGTCATCGGCTGTGACAGCGTAATCCCTGGCAATATTCTTGTCGAAAAGAGTAAGATATGGAAACGTCTTGATGGAAACAGATGATATGGGCCTGCTGGAGACGTGAACACTTGAGGCTCTGGTGTCCCTGGATTCCCTAGTTGAAGATCTCATCTGAATGATTTCACTTCAGATACCATTCATTTAGACAGAGGCAAAATTAGTACATACCATGGAACCCATGAAAAGTGTACCCATAAATGGGGTACTCCTCTTGAGTCTTGTTTCTGGCTCCATCAGAACACCAGAGCCATCATTCGTTAGTCGCGACAGACCTCTTAGTGCATGGGATATTGTTCCCGCCACGGATGAGAATGGCCTTATCCGAACAACGTTTCCAGAGGTACCTCGAGATCCCACTGAGGGAGATGGAGAGGCATTTCGCTTTCCTGCTCCAGCGTAACTCTTGCTCGGTACCGTCAGGAAGAAACAAACCAATTCACCTGAGAAAGAATGGGGTTAAGGTCATCCAGCCTATGGCCTTCGTCTTGACGCACCATTTGGTCCCCAGACGCCCTGGGATCGTCTGGGTCTGGGGGTGTTCTCAAGAGAGTTCTTGACCAGGATACCACTCTCCTTTGCTGTGCCTTTGTCCTCTGCCAAATCCTCACTTTTACCAACAATACCGATTCCGACTTCTTCTGATTCATCATCCGTGGCACTTCCCTCTGACCTTATGAATCCATATCCACCCTCCTCTTCGCCTAATAAGAATCTGAGACATGGCTCAAGACAAGGTCGTCTTTGCACTCTGATGGCCTTCAGTTTTTTCAACAAGAAGGCACGGGTCTTTAGAGATATTCCGACGATCTTGTCCAAGTCAAATGATGGTAAAGATGTAAGTGGATCAGCATTTGGTTTCCAATAATCCTTCGGGAATTCAAAAGAGATGCGGATGAATGTAAGGGCGGAGTCGTCTCGCCACGGTCCAAGTAAGGTGAATGTGCAAGAACGCTTCTTAGTCACGTCGGCCTGCAAAAATTCCCACTTAGAGTTGCCGAAGTGAGACAGATGGCTGCCACTTACCCTTTCGCAAGTCACCCTGGTGCCAAATTTTCTTCCAATCATCGCAATCCTGGTTCAATGCAGTCAGCACCAATACTATGGCCAAGCAGCCTTTGGCTGAGTGTAATAATATGAATGCCACTCACTCATCACCTAGGTTTTCTGGCCTTTCATTATCAATGAAGTCCGAATTTATGGACTGACTTGCACTTCTACGTCCACTACCTCTTTCATCGAGATCATTTACATCCACGCTTGCACCTCTCGATCTGGAGACAAGTCTGGAGACCGGACCGCTATCGCCTCCGTTACTGCCACCACTAGTATCCAGCTTTTCTACTTTCACCGCGCTAAACCACCCCATTGTGTCGACTCCCAGTCCACTGACAGTCACAGTTCCCGGTTTCCCGCCAGCAAATTTACCTCTTGTCATAAAAGTAGTTGTCATCTTCGCTGCTCCAATGTGACTATGCTGTGTTGGAGTGGCCGATTCTGGTAGTCCCGACCGTATGGTGTCCATCGTTCCCCTTCTCAGCCGGTCTCCATCGCTGGGACGTCCCTCGTTGGAGTCAGGGGTTCCATGTCCGGAAACATGACGAGATGTACCAGTTGGTCCCCCAGACCTAGACCTGTTAACTCCCACCCCAGCTCGGACACCTGCTAAGATACCTCTGCTAGCAGAAGGAGCAGATAATGTGGGCTGGGGCATGTGTTGGTGCTGAGGGTCGGGGGGTTTTGGAGGATCTCGGAACGTTTCATTCTTTGCGCCTCGTCGAGGAACATGTACTTTGATTGGCGCTCCTGGCACAAATGCAGCTGCCTGAAATAATCTTTACTAAGGGAGGATGTGATATATCGTTGTAGAGCATCCTCACCTTCATGACACTTGCATCAATAGGCCAGAGTCTCAAGGTACGGTCTTTTGACCAAGTGACCAATTGGAACTCCCGATCGTCTAATCAAATAGTATGTGAGCTTTTGGAGCTCTAAGGGATCTGCTGACCTCACCGTTGGAAGGGTCATCACCCCCTTTCGTCCGCCAAACATACTCCTTCACGACATCCGTATGCCCTTCAGCTTTGTAAATGGGAATGTTGGGTTGCTCTGGGCAATACATCTCGAGAGTGTTGGCTCCCCTCTGCGGTAGGCTGAGTATTCCGTGGCCAAAGGGCAAATGTCTGGCCCTCCAGACAGGGTATTTCGTATGTATCACAGCTCGAGCGGTGTGTACTGCATCATCCGGCAAGACGCGGTCAAGAGGAGAATGAGGTACCCGCGAGAATTCATCAATCTTCCAGAATTTGATGGTTTTGTCCAGTGAACACGTAACAATCTCATTGCGATACTTGCGCGACCAGTCAATCCCGTAAATCTTTGCTCCAGCATGGGCATGGATGGTTGTTAGGGGTACAGAACCTTTCTATATCGATATTTATGAATACAAGTAAGCGGCAGGACAATGAAGAGTCAACTCACCCTATCATCCCAAATGAGTACTTTGTCATCATGCGAGGATGCTAGCATATGTCTATCCTGGCCTAAAAGTGGCTGGTGTCAGTCGGTTTATCGACATGCCCTGGCTTTGTTGGTACTTACGGTTCCACTTAACCTGTGTTGCGGGTGCTAGAAGAACGTGTCAGGACTCTTGTAAGGCTTTCAAGCTGAAAAGTATGCACCATCCCATGCTGAAAGACCAAATATCGGTCTATCTCCGGCTCTCAAGTCCCAAGCCCAAATCCAAGAATCGATTCCGCAACTTGCGATGATCTGTGTCGAGATGGTATGAACGGATCATGCGAACAAGAGCAGACACGTACATCAGGTTCAAATGAGGACCAATTCACATCTGTAATTGCTCGGTAGTGAGCATTCAATATCCGGGTGATTGATGTTTGACCAGAGAGATAAAGGTCCCATATGAGAAGCTTTTGGCTAGAAGTGGACACGATGAGATTCGCTCGTGCAGGATGAGGATTCCATTGAACATCTGCAACTTCCCAAGTTCCACCCTGTGGGAGAAATCTGGGCGTTTCATATGGATGTTCAAGGTCAATGATGAATAAGCCCTTGCGCCTGAGCAATGGAGATGTATGTCAGCGTGAGTTCAGCGATATAAATAGAATACCCTCACGCGCCCAATACAATATCACGATTGGCAGGACTGATACTCATCTGTCATAAAGCTTTCAGCTCAAGAGAAAACACCTGGGGTAATCAAGTCGCTCACGTTTCCTACTGGCTGGTTGACCTCAATCCGTAAACGCTGGTAGAATGTTCCGTGATAGGAGCTTGCCGACTCCATTCCTGATTCTGAACCATCTCTATCGGAAGGGGGAGATGCGACTATGGGAGAAAGAGGAAGACTGCCACGCCTTTCAGTCAATCTTGCCAAAGACGGAGGATGTATCGAGGTCAGCGGAAGGGATTGCGCAATGATAGGCGCAGAAGGGCTACTGTTCCCAAAACGGTAGGAACCATCGGGCCCAGTATTCGACGAATTCGAGTTCATCTTTATGTCATTAACGGCTTCTCTGGAAACCAGAGGACTGTCTTAGGATCAGTCGAAATGGGAATTAAAGTACAACATTTGTTCATGTTTAAACAGTCGACTCTTTTGGCGGTTATCACCGCGCTACTGCTATTGCGTAAAGTACCCCGCAAGAATTTGATAATTAAATCAACTTTTCCTCCGAACCTATCAGACATGCAGTTGTTCAAAAAGGAAACCTGTCGCCTAATCTGACCCTCTCCAACTATTGAATCTATCTAAACCGCAGCCAATTCAATAGCGCGCTTCAATCAGAAAGCGGAAAAACAATGTGGCAATACTGATCTTCATCCCTTCTTCTAGGCGCTGGTGTGATAATGAACCGATTTCTTCCGTTGCTCAACTGTGCATTTGATCACTCGATGCTTGACTCATCAAGGTCTATCACGTGCGTAGCAGGAACCTGATCATATAAGCTGTGTTCCCTTGAGGCATTTTTGTTAGCAAAGCACATCTCATATCTCTCCCCGCTGTCATCCAAAATGCCCTCAGAAACTAAGACTATATCAATTACCCTCAATGATCTCGCGAAGGTTCGTTCATCGAGATATAACTAGAGAACATCTGACTTGGTATTCTGCTAGATGATTGATGTGTCGTTGCTGCATCCGACCATGACAGATGCCGATGTCATCAAAGGACTTGAGCAAACCATTAAGTTTGTGTCCTGTTTCAGTTCTTCGATCAACGAGGTGCTCATTCTGTCTTCAGATATAACACAGCAACAGCATGCGTCAAGCCAGCTTCTATTCCACTTGCATTGAAGTACCTGTCCCCTTTCACGGCTACTTCTCCCAAGATATGTCCGGTTATTGGATTTCCTCACGGCTCATCCACTACAACAACCAAAGTCAACGAGGCGACTGAATGCCTTAGGCTGATCCATGAAAGTGCACCTCGACAAGATGACGTCAAGCATGAGATTGACATGGTTATCAATATCGGCAAGGCCCTTGGCGGTGACTGGGAGTACGTCGAGAATGAGATCCGTGCTATCAACGATGCCGTGATTCAGGAAGGTGGCATATTGAAAGTTATATTCGAGGTGGGTCTTTGTGACGTCGTAATGATACAAAGTCTAATAAAAATTTCAATCAGAATGATTATCTCCAAGACTCGCATATTATCAAGTTGACCCAAATCTGCGCATCGGTCGGTGTTGCCTTTATCAAAACATCCACAGGTTATGGATTTGTCAAGCTTCCGGATGGTAACTACAATTATAAGGGAGCTACTCTCCGCCATCTGAAAATCATGCGCGAGCAGTAAGCTTCGTCCTTCGTTTATCAAATACATGAGTCTTAGAACTGTCTTGCAGTGCTCCACCGAGTCTACAAATCAAGGCTGCAGGAGGCGTTAGGACATTGGATGACCTTCTCCGAGTTCGCGCTATCGGGGTCACCAGAGTTGGAGCAACCGCTGGACCGGTCATGTTAGAAGATGCACAGAAGCGTGGGATCAATAACGATAAGCCTATCGAAGTTCAAGTTACATTTGAGGACGGAAAGGAGTTGGGCGGTGGATATTAATGATTCGGCGTAGGCGGATCCTGTTTGTAATGTAGTATACTGAATTTGGTCGGCTAGTAACCCTATGCCTACATGTTGTGCAACCATGCTCGCATTGAAAAGCGTGGCTCTTGCATCTATCAACATGTCTGAGAACGTTGTAGGTCGCGGGGCACCTTGACAGTGGTGAAGTGAAACCGGGCTTTATGGGCATGTTGATACCGGAAACATCATTTGTAAGCTGCCACGACCTCGCTCAATTGAAACAATAGATGGTATGCCATTAACTATAGAACCATGGTGAAAGACATTGTCCGACCCACTCTGGGTTGTCAATATCAAGATGTGATAACTGGCAGAATATTATGTCTAAGCTGGTATCAACGGAAAAAAGTCTAAGAGCAGGAGAAATTTCATCGCCACTCGCAAGAACCATATTTAGTAAACCATAATCACGCCTTCAACGCTTTAAATCCCTCATGGATGCCACCGAAAATCTTCTCCATTCTGAGCTTCCTCTCTTCCTCATACTCATCCAATTCCCAGAATCCGGGTACTTCGTTATCAGTTTTCCATTCACCGCGGAACATGTCCGACATTCGGTTCTTAACGGCGTCCTTGTTGCTCTTGCTTGCACCTTGGGACGAGAAACGAAGATTTTGAATGCGGAACCATCGACGACGGTCTCTGCTACCAAACCCACTGCCAACGAATGCAACATTTGGAGGTACAGTGATGCGACCGATCTTGAAGCAGCTAGTATAGATAAACCATCATTAGAAACCATTACCTCAGAGTGGGGACGAACAGTACTAACTAGGTTGATATTGCGACGCAGTGGAGTACCGCATTCTCCGGCACCACAGACTTGTTGTCAAGTTTAGGAATCGTGAAGAACCTCTTATCTTCAACTGAGACTTGTGGAAGGAGAGATGGAGAAGAGGGAGTTGTGAGGCTGGGAAGACCATTTTCGACTGACTGGACAGGGACACCATCGTTGGCGTTAGGTTTCGAGGATGACTTTCCTTTCTTCTTGGGGAATGAGACAAAATAGTGGACGAGGAACATCTGATACCAGAAGAGATTAGTTCTGAGCAGGGAGAACCCAACACAATCACTAACCCATTTCTCCTCCCAACTTCCAATCACAGTACGGACCTCAAACTCGGTATTATAAGGGATCTCACGCACAAATTGGTAGTGGGCACCACCCCTAAAAAGATGTTGTAAGTTGAGCTAACCGTGAAACATAGGGATGAGAACTTACAATGCCATCCAGACACCATCACCAAAAATAGCGGGGAAAACATTGACTGCGCACTTCATTCTAGCAGCATCAAGATTCTTTGCATAACAAGAGTTGCTGAGGTGCGCATTATAATCGCAGTCATCAAGTCCTGTAGTCGAGTCAGTGAGACGGAGCCAAGCATTAAACACACGGTCTACGCACCTGCGAAGCACTTGTGTACCTCGACAATCTCGAAAGGAGATTTCCCAACTAGGGATTTATTCCCGAGCCATGCTCTCTTCGCAGGCAAGGTACGCGCATTACGGAATGAATCCCACCTAATGGCAAAGACCGGCTTCCACACGCGCCCTTCAATCATGTGAAGTCGAAAATCAAACGTTTAGACGAATTGAGTGATCGGCTAAAATGAACAAGGTACGCACAGTGCCAAACGCCAGGCCAACTTCTTCGATTGAGGAAGAACACTAGGAGGATAAGTAGCTTGATGGGTCGAGGGATGAAAGGGAAGAGAGAAGCATCGGAGGGACCAATTAGGGCATAGAGTAACGCTTTGACACGCTCCACAGGAGTCTTTGCTTTAACAACCGCTGTTGATGACATGGCAGAGTAGATCAACTGCAGAAATATTGGGCTGCAAAGAGTATAATAGTAATGGGTCAGCGATAGAATATCAATGTCAAGATGTAACGCGTCAGAGACACCGGTTATCAGCTGCAAAAGTAAAGAAAACTCACAAAATCAAATCAAAATATGATTACAAATTCTCAGTGTTGTAGATAGCTCCTCAAGGATTTCCTATGCTGGGTCTGGATTGGTTTGCCACACTAGGTTGTGTTTTGCAAGGGAGTTTCCAAGTGAGAGGATAAAGCACGGAAATTGATGAAGAGTGCTTTATTATGAGGACAGAGAGCACAGAAAATGCCAGATGGATGGAATTAACCGAAGAGCGTGCTTTTGAGGTTGAAAATCAAAGTCCAAATTGCAACAGCGAACTGGCGTGCGAAGTACGTTTGGGAACCCCGGCCACTCGGCCATCGGCACCTTACTTTACCGATTACCGGTCATGATTTCCCCCAACGCAGCAACGATGCTTTCTCAGCAATCAGTAGTTATATAAGTGTTCCTTATCTGCTGCGATAAAAGCGGAGAGGTATATATACCCCCCTTGATCATGACATCTCACTTTCCGCAGTACCTCAATGTCTGTCTCTTTCAGGGACAGAACTTTGAACATTGCTCTTTTGATGCACTTACATAACAATGGAACATCCCCGTCTTTTGTTTTTTTTTCTCTTCCTGATCTACTTCTGCAATGATTTACGGCAGTACGGCATGTAGTCATTGAGAGCCACTCAGTCTTGGTATTACTCGGCCAGCCTGTTCAATTGATTCCCCACATGTGTCTGAGATGCCGCTCTTTGGGATGACGCGTTGTGGATTCAAAGAATAAGCTCAATCGGGATTCAAACACGTAGTCGATCTTCTTGCTCCGCCGCAGGCGAATCATATGCCTTGCAGGTGACTCCTTTCGCCATTTTGGGCGCTCATCGAAGCAAAGAGAACATTCAGGGGCGAGGAACCAGCGTCTCCACTGCGGGACTACTCTGTTTTCCCTGCCAAGCGGAGTTTCATAACGAAATATTTGAAAGGCCATTCGAGGTCGAGCATCTCGCTTTATCCACCAACTTGCCTCTGATGAGTACTGACAATCCGGAGGGTGATCGTGAACGACAAGATGCGGCCCAAGTCCCAAAGAGAGGTTTTTGGTCCAGGCTCTATCGTCCCGATCCAGCTCCTGAAGACTTTGCTCAAGGCAGAACTATCCCTCAAAGCACGGCATCGTGAGTTCTAAGAGTGATGATTTTTATCATCTCATGTCAATGGATGATGTTTCAGTTTTCCAAACCGACTTCTTTATCATTGGTTGACATCGCTGCTCAAGGTCGGGTATACTCGCCCCTTAGAAAAAGGAGACTTATGGGTGTTGGACGACCCAAGGCTCACATCGGGCAATGCTGATCGGTGAGTTTCATCATGTTCGCTTTCACTTCGACGTGACCAGGTTTCCAACATGTCTGTTCCAGACTCGAACGAGCATTCTACACACGATGTCCGCCCGAGAAACGACCTGCCTTTCTTCGCGATGAACCTTCCCCCAATCCCAATAACCAAGCGAAAGAAAAGAATGTCCAGTCCGAGAAGAGCGATCTTGAGACGGCAGAATCTGCTACTATCGATGGCCAATCACCCAACGCCTCAGATTCAGCCTCCCCTGAATACGATGAATCCCTCCTATGGGCTGCCAATCAGGTTGTTTTCAAGGAATACTGGACTGCAGGAGGTCTTCAGCTCGTGGCAGGTACGAGACATCCCTATTTCTAGGCAGGGAGGCACTTATCTCACTGTATCCAATCATTCTCCAGATGTCATAACTGCTTGTATCCCACTATTGACGCGTGAACTCCTTGAGTTCCTAACAAACTCCTATTACCATGCTCGACTGCCTACGTTATTCCCCTCTGCTCCTTCAATCGGTGTGGGATTCGGATGGGCGTTTGGCATCTTCGCACTTCAGTGCGTGAGTAGCATGTGTACCAATCATGCATTGAGTAAGAGTATGTCGGCAGGCATGGTAGTTAGAAGTTCGGTAAGTACATCGTCACGAACTATGTATACGTGTCTTGCTCACATCATTGTATCCTCAGGTCACTGGGCTAATTTTTAGGAAGGCCCTTCGCTTGAGCAACCGTGCCAGAGTTGTCCATACACCAGGCAAAATCACTACGATGATAAGTGCAGATGCCCCAAGGCTTGAAGCAGCTGCACAATATGGTCATTAGTAAGTTGGAATCTCGAGAAACTCCTTCGATTGACTTATAGCTTGCCAAAGCCTCTGGGTCGGGCTTATTCAGTTGATCCTGGGCATTGGGCTGTTGATCTCTACTCTTGGCTACTCTGCATTGGTCGGTGTCGGAGTAAGTCCCATAGTTCAAGAACGTACAATAAGCTACTGCTTACCACTATTCTGCTAGGTTATATTCTTCTCCTTCCCTGTTCAAGGGCTCATGGTCCTTGTTATGTACCAACAAAGAACAAAGGCCACTGCTGTTATGGACAAGCGAGTTAGGCTTCTGCAGGAGGTATGTCTCTTTGACTTCCGGGCCGACATGGTCTCATGCCAACGATCTTCAGGTTTTGAATGGAATCCGTGTAATCAAAGTGCGTGCTCACTCAATATAGTCATCGTTCATGCCTAATAGGCAAATCCAACTTCTAGGTGTTTGCATGGGAGAACTTCTTCGCTCAGAAGATTAACATCTTCCGTCGATCAGAACTGAAACACATCAGAAAATTGTCGATTGCTCTCTCGGGATTGTTCAGCTCGGTCACGGTGGCACCTGTCATGGCTGCCATCCTGAGTTTCGTAAGTTCTCCCTCCAAGAACCAACTGTCGTGGTGACTTATAAACCATGAATTCAAACAGATTGTCTATTCGTAAGTCGTGTCTCATGCAGCGTAATCAATGGTCGGAAATCTGAGATTCTGTATCCATCGCGTCAACAGTCTCACTGGCCATTCCCTTGATCCTCCGGTCATCTTCGCATCTCTTCAATATTTCAACGTACGTCCCATGATTTTTACATTCGCACACGATAACCTAACAGACCTCTCAAACAGATCATTCGAATTCCATTGATCCTCATTCCATTCGTGCTTGGCGCCGTCGGAGATGCAGTAGTAGCAGCCAAACGCATCACCCCGTTCCTTCTCGCTGAGGAGTTATTGGAACCTTATACCATTGATCCCAATAGCTCATGGGCAGTAGATGCTGAAGGTGACTTCACTTGGGAGAGTCTGACTGCCACTGAGGAGGCAAAGAAAGAAACCGAAAAGAATGAGAAGGACGGGAAGGAGAAACAGGCAAAGGAAAAGAACAAGAAGAAAGGAAAAAATAAGGACAGGAAGAAAGGCGAAGCCAAAAATGGGACGAAGGAGGAGAAAAAAGAGGATGAAGAGGTCACTGAACCCGAGAAGCCGCCCTTTGAATTAAAAAACCTGCAGTTCCGAGTTGCCAAGTAAGCGTCACATTGAATTGACATGTTCGCTCATTCATTCTCCCTAATTTATTTTATTTCGTTACAGAGGAGCATTCGCTGCTATCGTCGGAAAAGTAGGTAGTGGTAAAAGCTCCATCGCTCAGGTCAGTTCG